>VDFB02358134.1:60968515-61098846 GCA_007258455.2 Sequoia sempervirens
CATGATTTTTCTTCGCTAAGTCAATTATTTCATCTTTAAAAAAAATATCAAACCTACACTCCAGTCAATAATTTTTATTCATAGACAGGTAACATAATCTAATAATTCTGATATTTTACACCAAAAAAATTTGGCATGCAACCACCCCTGCAAAAGAGAAGATAGTCTGAAGTTAATGACCCTAAAAAACACTTTACAATGCTAATTCCAAAACTTATTAAATTCTGATTTTACTATGATTTCCAACCGTTAAGACTCCTAAAATCAGAATATTGAACTTGATCACAAAATTCTTACAACAATGGAGGTAGCGAGCTAGTAAAAGCAAGTGACCCATTCCTAAGGAGCAACAAGTCAGAATCATCATTGCTAATGTCAATACGGATTTATCCTTTTAGTTAAAGATGCAATGTGTCACTTCTTATGATGAGCCTATCCCTAGGGCCCTTAACATTGAGAGAGCCCTAATAAAAACAACAGAAGCATTGGTAAGAGTATGATTAGGGTATAAACCCTAAGCCTCCGTAGAAACATAAACAATAACTATAGCGAATTAGTGAGGTTGCAATACCAGAAAGATTGAGACATTGCAGGTAATAACAAAATCTTGCAATCTAAAGATCGAGCCAATAACAAGCACACTATGTAGCTTTACCTACATTTGTAAATGCAATCTACGGTAAGAAGAATGATACCAATTTGAGATGTGATACCAAAAACAGCTAAGCAAAGGATAAGATAATAAAGCTCAAACCCTTGCATAGTAAAGTGGAGATTTTAATGCTGAGCTCTCTTTACCCCTTTGTCGACCTTAAGGGTTTTTCAAATGCTTTTGGTAGTGTTGGACAAGGAAAATGCAATCAGGGAATGACTGTACAAATGAAGTAATAGTGGTAATCATAGGTTCAATGTTTCTTCTTAGCCAGTATGTATAATGGAGGTAGTGGATTGCATGTTTAAGTAGTGTTTTGAGACTCACCAAAGATGGGAAGAATAGTGAATAATACCTTGTGGACTATGAAGTAGTGTCAATAAGGTTGAAGGATCTTAAGAACTACAATACCATGAAACAATGAGTCCCCTGTAGTAAGTAGGTAGTCTATAGGGCATAGTTTGATTTTATAGAAGGATGCTCATGAAAGGAATCTTCAAGTGATAGTGAGTGAGCTGTTTGAGATTGCAGTTGAGGGTGCAATACCAGTCTTAAAGGAAGTTAGCAAAACAGTAAATAATATGCAAGAAAATCGAATCATACAAAAAACAATTCACAATGTTATCTTCCATAATGCCTTGAGTTTGAAGACAAAAATTTCATTGTATCTTCGATGAAAGTGGTGAGCTTAATGGTCAATCACTAGCAACCATGATTTTAAAACATGCTATTGTGCTTATGGAGGCAACATTTTTAGCAAGGCAGTGAGTGGTGGTTTGGAACAATGGTAAGTATGAAGGACTTGCTTTATATGCATACTATGTAGTCTAGCTTTAGGACATCGTTCTTAGAAGAGATTGAAGGTGGATTATGGAACTCAAGGTTTACCATGAAAAGGATTAAAGCAAAGACTGAGATCTATTTAAAAGCCACGGTCATGAAGATATTAAAGATGTCACATGCAAAACCTAGTAGCTGGAGTAATGAATATAGTGCCAAAGAGGATAGTATGCTTGGGGCAGATTTAGGAGATCTCCACATTATCTAATTCACAGGAAATACATCATTTATTTATTTTTAATTAAAAGAAATCATTCTAAACCCTATATAGGATACATTGATACTTCAAAAGCCTCTGAAGGAATTTTAGATTATGCAAATATATGTCAAGTAACATTCATAAGGTTTAGAAAATCTTGATCACTCTCTAGAATAGCCCATTAAACATGGGTTGTGCTTGAATGCACTACATAATTGATATAACACAACCACTCTGCATATCAACCAGAGTTATAGGCTCTTTATTGCAGCAAGAGGTAATCACTCTTCGATCATGCTATAATTACATCCTATCATGTTAAACTTGAGACAACCTGAATGCACCCAATGATGATTGACACCTACATTATACAACCTGAATTAACTACATTATATGAGTGCCTCCATTTCTATCACAACATAGCCACATTAAACTTGGGTCACACATGAATGCATCCTATATTTGTTATAGCACAACTGTGCCACATGACCAATAGAGTTATGGATCACATAATTACAATCACAAGAATCTGTTCCTCGGTTGTGATCTTATGGTGATTCCACACAACAAAATCTGGACATGAAATTCTCAAAACCCTTAACCTCTAAAAATGAAATTTGATGAGATGTTGCTTTAAAATATGATTTTCAAACCTGGAACTACAAATCTGACTTCACAACTGAATTATGCAAAAAGACAATGACTACCCTCAACTTGGTGATATCTTCTTGAATTTTTTTTGATTTTTCCCAAGAAAATCATCCTTAGTTCTCCACAAACTGTCTCAAGTAGAGCAAAACACTGTCGCAATAAATCAAGCATGAACTCACTTTTCTTTATGTCGGCCACAATTTGAATTTTTTAAATTTTTCATGTTTGTCGAACATTCGACGAAAATAATAGCCTACATTTTGACGAACTCCAGGTTCGTCGAAATTACGATGAATGTCGGGGATAAAATTTCAAAAAAATTGGAAATTACACATCAAATTTTACAACCACCCGACGGACATCGAATTTTACATATTTTGTCGGACAGTTTCGTCGTATTTTGTAGTCAAATGTATTAGTGTTAGTATATCATTGAAAGGTTCATATCTTCACAAGGTGTAAATGCAATGTTAACAACCTGTTCGATGCGATAATGTTCTATCACCTATCCAAGATATTTTCATAATCCACTAACTCTTGTTCATCACTCATCATGCAATCCTTCCTTCATGAACTATTGATTTTTGTTGTAGGGGTGTTACGACTCTCTTGCTCAATTAGGGTTTTCCACTTAAAGGAGAGAGATAGACCCCAAACAAAATCTAGGTGGTTCACTCAAACTAATGCATGTATAATAGAAATATGAATGAAAGGTTCCTAGATGAGATGATCTAAATGCATAAAACTAAAGGAAGACATTGATTATTGAATGAAAACTAAAGTGAACCCACAATTTTTGTTTGTTCTATGTACTTCTCTTGCACTCTTAGGGATTTTCACCTAAAAGGAGAGAGATAGACCCCAAAAATTGTGGTGGTTCACTCAAAATAAGGTATGTATGATGTAATTACATGACTAAATGCAATGATCTAGATGCAGCTAATGGATAAAATTGATTGATTATGAATGCAAAACTAATGAAATATGCAATGTTTGAAAATACAGTGGTGTTTGCAAAAGGCTTAAAAGGATGAAAAAATGCAAATAGAACTAAAAAAAAAAGCTATAAATTGAATGTGTGCACCTATAAGACTAAAGAAGATCGAAAACCACTCTGAAAATCTGGAAAAGTTGACTTTTTAGCTGACAGGGACTCATTCGCCACCCTAGGTGAATTAGTCCCAAGTAAGGGTTTTCTGCCCAAAAACTTATTTCTCCTAAATGGGTACTAGAATATGCATTTAACTCTGACAACCACCTCTAGTGGGACTCATTTTCCATCCATGGAAAATTAATACTTTTTCAATTTTCTGCAAATTCAATTCTCAAGTTTGTACCTTGTCACCTATACAACACTTCTTGTTAGAAACCTAGATTTGAATCTTGCAAAATACCTACAAAACAACTTAAAACTTGTATAATTGTGGGTTTTCCTTGGTCAAACCCCTAATTGGGTAATCAAACCTTGAATGGATAAAAATCTACATAAAACCCTAGCCTTAAGTGTGTCAAAGATTAGGAAAATTTGAAGTATGATAAAACCCTATTCTAATGTGCTAGAATAAGATGTACAAATGTGATTTGAATGATACAAGACTTGAATCCTAGAAACCCTACAACATATGAAATGGATGCAAATGACATTCAAATGTAATGAAAACCTTAATCTGAAGATAGAGAGAAAATGGAAGATGGAATCACTTTGAAAACAAGTCTTAAGGTATGATTTGATGGCTAGATGGATCTCCTCAACCTAGATTTCTCCATGATTCACCATAGGCATCCATCATCAAATCTTTGCAATGTTGAATCTTGAACAAGAAGTGAGCTTGAAGACCTATAAAAACCCTAGTTTGTTGCCTTAAAGCTTCAACTTTGATGTAGAAAATGCTAATGAAACTTATTGTGGAAGACTCTTGTTACTTGACTTTTGATCTTGCTTTGTAAAAATTGCTAAGACATGCAAAAAATGACCTAAAATGTGTATTTATAGGAATCAACACCTAATTTTCTCATTATTTAGACCTAAGAGGCTGACATCCACCGAAAAATTGAATTGAATTGCTTAAATTCCTGCTCAAAATTGAATTTTTCCCAAAAAGGGACTCATTCGCCACCCTTGGAAAATGGGTCCCACTAGAGGGGACTCATTCTCCCAATGTGGTGAATGGGTACCACTAGTGGTTTTTGGAGATGGGTTTTCAGGATATGAGTGAATTAAGTGTTTTTTGTTGGGATTTAGATGATTTTTGAGTGAAATAGGCCTCTAGATAAAAAATAATGGGTCTTAGGGGCCTATAAATGTCGTTTTGAAGAATGAATAAAGTAGGGGTGCTCAAAAGTAGGTCCAAATTAAGTGTGAAATTTCCTCTTTTCTCAAGAGGGTCCAATTTTCTATGCCACATTTAGCCCCCACTTTAGCGCCCATATGACTCTACGTGCTTATGTAAGATAAATGACTCTAAACCATACACTTTTTTGCATAAAAGGATAATAATTCAAAAGGTGGGAGAATGAAGCTCATAATGTTGTAGGAGAGTAATTTTTTATGTACTAAATTGCATTTTACCATCTTGTAGCTTGAGAGTGACGAGTGAGACAAGAAGATGCCATGTAGACGGGGTTACACGCCTTCATGACTTGATGAGCTTCGAGAGCAGGTGGTGCACGATGAGCTGTACCATGAGGTGAGTTGATTCTACAAATTTTTCTTAGTGATTTTGTAATGTTTTAACGATTTTTAATTCATTTATAGGTTAATTTAGGATCTTGGAAAAAAAGTTCACAAAGTGTCCCTTTTGTTTGAAAAATGTCCCATTTCTTTGTGAAGTGTCCCAAAAGGTTTCTAAAGCATCTAGGGCCTTTAGAAAAGAACACTGGATGAACTTAAGAACACTTGCATGATGAATAATGTAAAAATTGAAGATATTAAATGAATTTTTAGTGCCTATTGTTATGATTTTTATAGGTACCCGCCCGGTCTTGACAACGGCTAGGGGGAGATATATTAGTTTTCTTAGAGATCTAGCTCCAACACTATCAGCAGCATAGACAAAGCATTTGTAGGTAGTAGGCATCTATTGGGCATATCTGAGGCCACCTATGAGATACCATAATGCCATGCTGATGGCCTTATGCGAGTACTAGGACATTGACACATGTACATTTCACCTTCTGATCAGGGAGATGACCATGATGCTAGAGGGTGTACAAAAGATTCTATGAGTTCCTATTCTACCCGAGAACATGTATATTTCTGAGGAGAACAGTCATTTCACAAAAAGAACATGGACATGCAGTATTGCTTGGATGGACTTGTTCATGATGAGCGTGTGAGAGTGTGAATAAAGCTTCCTATGCTGCTATATTCATGAGCCCCCATATTGAGATGGATTATGATGCACATGGTGGCTCTGGTACTCAATCCTAATGGATGAGCAACACACCTAGATGGAGGATTGGTTCACTTGATTCGTGGAATGGAGGAGAATAGGATGTTCTACACTTGGGGACGTTATATCCTGACAGATCTTTATTATGATCTGGGTTGATTTGTTTTCTGAGAGATTGACAGTATGGTGCACTTCATGTTTCTACAGGTATGGTGCCTTGAGCATATCACATGCACTAGGCCTATCAGTTTCCCATGTGCCATAATTGCAAGATATCCTCGAGCCTTCAACTATCCTCCACGACGCTTGTGGCAGTATGAAGAACTACATTTTTGGAGGTGAGATTTGACTGGCTGGAGGAGGATGAGATCCTATGGAGATCTTATCTACTCACACTACAATGGCCAGATCCCACAGGACAGTTGAGGAGGATGCAGATGGATAGATTTTTAGTTGGTTGACATAACTATGTTGTATGTCCTTTCTATTATGGCCGAGTCATGCAACAATTTAGGCAAGTGCAAAAACCACTGAGGGCATGCCCCTTCATTAGGAGATCAGTGTGGAGTTCCCAGAGGCCAGGGGATACCATTCAACTCACTATAGACCATGTTGTCCAGAGTGACTCCAATGATTTAGATCACGATCGGCCACCAATCTTCAATGCCAATGACATCGACAACATAGATGAGCATGAGGAGTGGTGGTTAGTGAAACAACCAGCTCCTATATTTCCCATGGATGTCCCTATAGGTGATGCAGGACCAACACCAAATGAGGGAGATTAGATAGAGGATAGGGCCGAGGATGTACGATACATGAATGGAGATATATTTACTAATGTTATTGATGAGGAGTATGATTCAGATGTTTATCCCAACTATGAGGGCTAGGATGGAGGAGAGGAGGATGAGGAGGAGGAGGAGTATGAGGAGGAGCCACTCCTGAGTGAGGGTGATGAGATAGCGACTAAGGATCGACATGAGCGTGGAGAATCCTCACACACTTGTATGACCAGATCACGTGCAGTAGCTACAATAGACAATGGTTCCCATAGTCACAGTGAGGCTATCACATTCTCCATGCCCCCTAGGGAGGATGAGGCTGATATCCCTCATTTGACTGGAGATATAGGTGATGATATTTTATTTTATGCATGTATTTTAGTGCTTATGATTTATATATATATCATGATGATGTTTACTAATTGTTTATTGTTTCTACCTCACAAGAGTGACAAGAGATTGGTGAGAGTTCTATTGTAAAGATTTTGTAGAGATAGCGCCTGCACCCATCGACAAGGAGGAGGTGGACCCTGATTACTTGCCCCCACCGATCATGGAGGAAGAGCCAGAGTCACTCAGACCTTTCACGAGGCTACGAGAAATGTATGAGAACATGAGGAGATGACTCTATTAAGCTAAGACTACAAGACAGTCATCCTAGACTCCAATAGAGGTGGAGAAACTACATGCAGAGATATCACAGCTACCAGCGAAGAGGGACCAGATGGCAAAGGAGCATCTTATGGCTCTTGGGTGAGTATAAGGTCTGGAGTATGCACTTAGAGTTGGCGGATCGCGATCACGATCACACACAACCATCTCACGATGTCCAGGGACTGGATCATGGGCAAAAGAGCTCGAGGGGTCTAGTTCTCACAGACCTTGGGGATTTTGTATATGATGATGAGATGTACATAAATTTTTTGATATATATATACATATATGAGAATTTTATGATTTGCAATATGTCTTAATGTGTTTGAATGTTAAATAATAATGTGATTAATTAAATAACTTGTAAAATTATTTAATTAATTTCTACATGATTTAACACAATTGATGTGATCTAATGTAAAACATATTTCAGTTTTAGTTTAGATACAACATTATTAAATTGTAGAGTGTATGTTAAATTAGATACATCTATAATTCATATAAGGATCGAACTTAACATAACATGAGGGTGAATAGTATGAAACCTAAAGTAATTATAAAAATATCTAAAATAATTACCTTAGTGTTCAAGACAAACACATGATTGGTTGCCAAGAACGAAGCAATGTGAAAGTATTTAGAATATAACCAAATAACTTTAGACAACACTACTTTATGAATCATACTATTCAAAGAGACTAGAGGTAATGCCGACGTAGATGTACGACATTAATAGGTTCCTTAAGGGGTGTTCCATCGAGCTTTATTAAAACGTAAGCACTAGACCCATAACTGGTATCTATTATGTAAGGTCCTAACCAATTAGGGCTGAATTTATCTTTGTATTCATGGTCAACATGAGTATTTTGTTGATTCTCATAGAGAAAAAAATCACCTTTACGAAATGTGTGAGGAATGACATGAGCATTTTGTTTGTGTTGTAATTGTTTAATGTAAGCTTGGAGATGCTCAAGAGTGTTAATGTGCTTTTCATCAAGCATTTCAAGCTAGTGAAATCATTGGTTTTTATAAGTGGAATCATCAATAAGGTCTTGAAGAGCTATTCACAACATAGGAATTTCTAACTCCAAGGGCATGATCGTGTTAGTACCATAAACAAGGTTATAGGGTGTAGTTCCTGTAGATAATCTAACACTTGTTTGATAATCCCAAAGCACATAATGTAATTGTGTATGCCAATATTTGTGATGTTTATTAATAGTTTTCCATAGGATTTGTTCAAGAATCTTATTAGTGCTTTTGGATTTCCCATTGGATTATAGATAGTATGGTGTGGAAAATTGATGTTGAATGTTGAACGTTTCAAGAAATTTCTTTACATCATTATTCTTAAATGGGGTTCCATTGTCTGAAACGATTAGAGAAGGAGATCCAAAGTGAGTAATTATGTGTTCCAATATGAAACAACAAATTACTTCAACATTGGTAGATCGAAGAGGAATAGCTTCCACCCATTTTGTGAAATAGTCTATTGCTGTGATGATAAATGTATGTCTGACAGAAGAGGGTGGTGAAATTTTTCAAATAAGATCTAATCCCCATACTAAAATTGTCCAAATGGGAATATGGGCACGAAGCTCAGAAGCAAGGGAATGAATCAGATTGCTATGTTCTTGACATTTATGACATCATTTAATATAAGCAAAGCGGTCTTTCTCCATATGCCTCCAATAGTATCCCATGCAGATGAGTTTTTGCACTAATCATCGTCCTCCAAAATGACCCCTACAGGCACCAACATGAGCTTGGTCAAGGGCTATAGGAATTTTAGAGTCTCTAAGACATGTCAGTAAGAGGCAATTGAAGGATCTTCTATACAACACATCGGCGAGGATCACGTATTTGGTTGCTAGTTTGCGTAAATGATTTTGAGTGTTTGTCGTTGTGGGCTCAGGAATGGTAGCATCTTTTAAATAATTGTATATTGTATCATACCATTCACATGAGTCATCTTGAGTTGTTATTTAAAAATGTCTTCTAATCGGGTATCAATCGAAGGTTTCATGATTGGGGGAATAACAAAGGTGAAGTCTGTTGAAGGATCATGTGGGAAGATAAGAGAGGCTACACTTGCCATCGCATCCGCATGCCAATTTTCTTTTCATGGGATGTTATAAATGGTGAATGATTCAAACTTCTCTAATAGTTTCATTGTAAGATCCTTGTATTTTGATAATTGGGTATGTGCAGGATCATGATGGGCCAAAAAGTGGCAATATGATGGGTATGTGGCTGACAACTATTTTTTTACCCAAAATTGATGAAATGAAAAGGGTTTTTAAAGGATATTCTCAACTTTCCACCGATATAAATTATTCTTTACTTTGAATTTAATAAGTAATTATTATTCATTTTCTATTCAAATTATGACTAAAGTCCTTATTGATAGGTGATTGAAAACATCTATAACTTTCAAATGGTATCACATTTTTGAATCCAAAACATGTGTCACATTCTATGCTTCACATACTATAGGATTAAAATAAATAAATTGAATTTCATGAAATTTTGACCAAGCTAAGGTGGTTAGACATACGAGTTTTTATATTTTTAAAATTTGTAATAAAAAATTCATAATTAATTATTTACTTGGAAAAATATTACAAAAAAATATGTATCACATCAGGCATGAGTCCTCTACTTATATTTAAAATATTATAAAAATATTATCATTTTCTTGTGGTTAGGGTAGTCATGACACCTACTTCTTATTTTTCCTAAAATTTAAGTACCTTGCATTGAAATTTCAAATTTTCACCAAATAGATTTTTTTTAAAACAAACCTAGTAGTTTAGAAACTACATTCAATTTTCTACAAATTCTATTCTTGCATATTTTTAAATAATATAGATAACTTATTCAAATTTTTATGTCAAGTTGCCTAACTCTGATTTTTCTGAATTTTTTGCCACTTAAGGGCCTATTTTTTCCATGATGATCCTACACATACCCAATTTTTCATGTTTAGTTTGATATGTCCCATTGATTTGTTTGATGACTAATTGTGAATCGCCAAATATCTTGATATCTTTAGCACTCATGGTTAAATAAGCTCACAATCCTACGATTAATGCCTCATACTCAGCTGTGTTTTTTTGTAGATAGGAAGTTTAATCGATATGAGAAGGGAATAGGCTTGTTGTTGGGTGGAATTAATACCAATCCAACACTAGAACTTGTTCTACACTTATATCCATCGAAATACAATTCCCATGTTTTAACATCTGTGGTCAAGACACTATCATCAGGAAAGGAGTCATGATTAGGTAAAGTGAGAGGAGAAGGAGCATTAGCTAAGTGATCGGTTAAGGCTTGTCCTTTGATTGATTTTTGTGAAATAAACTTAAGTTCAAACTCAGTTAACATCACCCTCTTAGCTAAGCATCCAAAGAGATCAGTTTTATTAAAAAGATGCTTGTGGGGATCAAATTTTGTGATGACTTGTATTTCAACATTGAGTAAATAATGTCACAACTTACTAGTAGTGAATACAAGAGCTAAACATTGTTTTTCAATTGGTAAGTATCGAGTTTCATAATCAATTAAAGTTTGACCAATGTAATAAATAGGATGTTCTTTTCCATGATTATCTTGTTGAGCCAATAATGTTGCAAGAGCATGGGCTGATGTGGCTATGTAAAGGATAAACAGTTTGTTTGGCACAACAGGTTGTAAAACGGGTGGAGTTGCAAGGTATTCCTTTAAACTCTAAATATCCTATTTACAATCCTCATTCCAATCAAAGTGTACATCCTTTTTGAGAAGATGTGTGAAGGGTAAGGTGTGATCGACTAAAGATGCAATGAAATGATGGATAGCTTGAATTCAGCCTTGTAACGTGCACAATTGAGAAATGTTCTTAGGAGGTGGCATGTTAATAATGGAATCAATTTTCTTTGTGTCCACCTCATTGCCTCTGTGAGATATGGAAAACCCCAAAAGTTTCCCATTATCTACACCAAAGATACAATTTTTTGGATATAGTCACATGTTATATTTATGTATTCGCTCAAAGATTTTTTGAATAACATTTACATTGTCTTGTCATGTTACGGATTTAGCAAGGATATCATCAACGTAATCTTCCAAGATTTTATGTATGTAATAGTGAAATATCAATGTCGTCGCTCATTGATAAGTTGCGCTGACATTCTTTAATCCAAAAGGTATCACAACCCAACAAAATGTTCCCTAAACAGTTGTAAATGCAATTTTGTATTGATCTTGTGGGTTGATAAAGATTTGATTTTAACTAGAAAATTTGTTTGTGAATGACAAAAAAGCATGTCTAGCAGTTGAATCCATGATCATGTCAATATTAGGAAGTGGAAAATCATATTTTAAAGAGGCTTTATTCAAGTCATGAAAATATGTGCATATCCTAATACGATTATCAGGTTTAGCAACTACAACAATGTTTGAGATCCAAGGAGAATAATCAATAGGTTGAATGAAGCCTGCATCAAGGAGTTTTTCAAGCTCTTCTTTAACCTGCAAGGCTATTTTGGGATGCATTTTTCGTATCTTTTGGTGAACAAGTTTAGCATTGTTAGCAAGAATGATGTTGTGTGTCACAATTTTCGGGTCAATTCTAGGCATATCAGAATATTTCCAAACAAAATTTTTAGGAAAATCATGAAGTAAATTTGTAGTGTCCTCTTTTTCTTCATCATCAAGACACTTCCCAATATTAATAACTTTTTCTTTATCATCTATGTCCATTGGTATATCAATCGTATCTCCTAAGGGGAGTGCATTAGACATAGGAACTTCAGGATCATATGGTTCTTCAGTGATAGCACTATCCTTTTGCTTGTTAATTATCACAACACAAGTAACCCATTTCATGGGAGTAGTAGAGGATGTGTTATCAGTATGTGTAGGATCATGATGGGCCAAAAAGTGGCAATATGATGGGTATTTGTAGGGTATGTGGCTGACGACTTTTTTTTAGCCAAAATTAATGAAATGAAAAGGGTTTTTAAAGGAGATTCTCAACTTTCCACCAATATAAATTATGCTTTACTTTGAATTTAATAAATAATTATTATTCATTTTCTATTTGAATTATGACTAAAGTCCTGATTGATGGGTTGATTGAAAATAATCTATAGCTTTCAAACGGTATCATATTTTTTGAATAAAAAACATGCATCACATTCTATGCTTCGTATACTATAGGATTAAAAAAAAAAAATGAATTTCATGAAGTTTTGGCCAAGTTAAGGTGGTTAGACATATGATTTTTATATTTTTTATAATTTGTAATAAAAAATCATAATTAATTATTTACTTAGAAAAACATTACAAAAAAATATGCATCACATCGGGACATGAGTCCTCTACTTATATCTAAAATATTATACAAAATATTATCATTTTATTGTGGTTAGGGTGGTCAGACAGACACCTACTTCTTATTTTCCCCCTGAAATTTAAGTACTATTGCATTGAAATTTCAAATTTTCACCAAATAGATTTAGAAAAAAAAAAAACTAGTATTTTAGAAAATACATTCAATTTTCTACAAATTCTATTCTTACATATTTTTGAAATAATATAGATAACTTATTCAAATTTTTACGTCGAGTTGCCTAACTCTGATTTTTCTATTTTTTTTGCAACTTAAGGGCCTATTTTTCCATGATGATCCTGCACATACCCTTATAATAGACTCCTAACATTTGTTTTAGAGTTCCATCATTCTCAACATACTGCCATGATGGTGATAAATTCATATCAAGAAATTTAGGATGTTTGATTGTGAGAGTGTGTTTTGGTTGACGTGTAATAGTATTGATATTCAAAGATGGCCTTTGAGTGGCTTTTGTCATCTTAGAAAAAGAATATCCCAATCCAGTTGTTCTCTCTTGTGTATTAGGTTCTATAGGGACACAAATACCTTGTTCATTCTTTCCACATCCTTTTCTAGTATATCCTAGTTGTTTCACAAGTTCATAGCCTTTCCCATAAATTATTTCCATTTTCTTTGGATAATTAGGCAGATGTTGATAATCTATCTCATCAAAATTGGTTGTGTACGTTATAGTTTCTTCCAAAGTAGAGGAGATAGATGCTTGAGAAATTTTCTCTGAATTCTACGTTTACATCATGGTGGGTTGTTCTTGTGTTTCATCCTTTTTTTTGTGTGATTATATATTCACCCATAAAGGAAGATGTGAATTCTAAGGATCCCCAATCATCACCAAATAATTTAGACATTGATACCTCATCTTGATTTTTAATTTCAAGAGGTTCTACATTGGATGTTGGAATTAATGTATTCAGAGGACTAGTAGTTCCTTTTTCACTAGGTGTAAGCAACTTTCAGGCCTAGGGTCTATTTCAACTTGATAAATGTTGTTGTTATAGACATATTTCAGAATACGATGAAGGTTCAAAGGCACTGCATTCATCTAATGAATCCATGTTCTGCCTAAAAGAAGATTATACGAAAGATCATAAGACATAACATGGATAGGAGTTTGCATAGTAGCCACGCCAGCTATAATAGGAAAAGTGATTACACTAAGCAGTTTCTTTGTTGTATTATCAAATTGTCGAATGGATAAGGAATCATGTTTGATTTGTGACTTGTTAGTTGACACACAATCTATCAAGAATATTAACAATACAGACATTAAGGGAAAAACCATTCTCAATGAGGGTTCATTTGATAACTATTCAATTGAATTGAGAAATTATCATAAAGGCTTCATTTTGTTTTCGAAACTCTAAAGGAGGGAGCTCATGTTGATGGAAAGTAATGTCTAGATTAAATTTATTCATTCCATGTAGTATAACTGCCACATGATTGGGAGTTGTACCAGGAGGAACCACTATGTGTTGTAATGCCACCTCAAAGATAGTGTGATAATTTGGTGAATTTTAAAGTAAGTCCTAAAGGGAAAGATTCACAGGAATATTCTTGAGTTGTTCCACAAGATCGTACTCCTTTGTGTGTGAAGAAAAATGAGGAGCACTAGGTAGGTTAGGTAAAGGTAAAGAGGTTGGGGTTGGTTGCGGTGGTTGTAGATTGTTTCGGATATTATGTGTATGAGCAACAATAATATTACTAGATTGCTGCAACACATCAGGTTAAGGTGGGTAAAGATTAAACTTGGGTTTATTGGAAAGATGAAGTTTAGGTGAGGGTGGGTAAAGAATGAGTTGAGGTTGAATCACATTAACATCCTTAGTTTTAGATTGTTCACAACAAGTCATAGTGGAAGAATTAGATGAGACGAAGTCCTGAAGGGATTCATCTAACATATCAAGGTCATCTCAACTAAAAGGTGTGAGGGATAAGTTATTGTCGATTGGTTTAGGTTTCTCATGGAAAGATTTAGATAGATTAATGTTCTTTGTTGTAGGCTGTTCACAACAAACCTTAGTGGATGATATGGGTGAGATGAAGTCCTGAAGGGCTTCATCTAACATAGAAAAGTCATCATGACTAAAAGGTTTGGGAGTGAAGTTATCATTAATTGGTTTAGGCTTCTCATGGCAAGCTTTAGAGGATGAAGTGAGTGAGAGGAAGTCCTGAAGGGCTTCATCTAACTTGTCTACATCATCACTACTAAGAGGTTTGGATGAGATGGTGTTTCTAAATTGAATCATTTGTTTGAAGGGTTGATTCGATGTTTGTGGTTTTGTGTTTTTATGTATTGACGAATATGATTTAAAGTAACTAGGAACTAAGGCTGGAAATGAAACTTGCAAAAATCTAATGCTATCCATAAATGCCATGAAAGGAAATGATGCTTATGCAAATGATTTAGATATAGTAGAAAATAACTAAACAAAAACATAAAAGGAACTATAGCAAACATAAAAGTGTAAAACAAGAAACTAAATTATGGAAATGCTGATGCAAAAAGTGCACTGGGACTGATTCACCCAAGGTGGCGAATGAGTCCCATGAGAGGTGTTTTTATGTTTTCTCTGATTTTTTTTTTAATTTTCTAGATGTGTTTAGGTTTGTACACTATATATAAATACTAGAAATGTGGAACTTGGTAATGAATTTGCTAAAATGAAATGTAATAATGACCTCTAAATGATAGTTTCAGTAATTTAATTTTGGTAAGCCCTAGGATGCAAAAACAATGCAAAAGCCAATGCAGTTGAGTCCTAGGATGCAAATGCAAATGAAAATTAGAAAGCTATAATTTTTAATATGTAGGGTCACCAAAATGAATCAACAATTTTTGTTTGTTCTATGTACTTCTCTTGCATTCTTAGTGTTTTTCACCTAAAAGGAGAGAGATAGACCCCCAAAATTATGGTGGTTCACTCAAACTAAGGTATGTATGATGTAATTATGACTAAATTCAATGATCTAGATGCAACTAATTGATAAAATTGATTGATTATGAATGAAAAACTAATGAAATATGCAATGTTTGAAAACACAGTGACGTTTGCAAAAGGCTTAAAAGGATGGACAAAAATGCAAATGGAACTTAAAAAAAAGTTGTAAAACTGAATGTGTGCACATGTAAGACTAATGAAGATTGAAAACCACTCTGAAAATCTGGAAAAGTTAACTTTTTAGCTAACTGGGACTCATTCGCCACCGTGGGTGAATCAGTCCCTAGTTAGAGTTTTCTACTCAGAAACTGATTTCTGGTAAATGGGTATTGGAATCTACATTTAACTCTAACAACCACCTCTAGTGGGACTCATTCTCCATCCATGGTGAATTAGTCCTTTTTTAGTTTTCTACAAATTCAAATCTTAGATTTGTACCTTGTCGTGCCTACACAACACTTCTTGTTGGAAACCTAGATCTAAATCTTAGAAAATACCTACAAAATAGGTTAAATTTTTTTGTATAATGGGGGGTTTTCCTTGGTAAAATCACTAATTGGGTAATCAAAACTTGAATGGATAAAAATCTGCATAAAAAACCCTAGCCTTAAGTGTGTCAAAGACTAGGAAATCTGAAGTATGACAAAACCCTATTCTAATGTGCTAGAATAAGATGCAAAAATGTGATTTGAATGATGCATGAATTCAATCCTAGAAAACCTATAACATATCAAATGGATGTAAATGACATGGAAATTTAATGCAAACCTTAATATGAAGATAAAGAGAAAATGGAAGATGGAATCACTTTGAAAACAAGTCTTAAGGTATGATTTGATGCTAGTTGCATCTCCTCAACCTAGATTTCTCCATGATTCACCATAGGAATCCATCATCAAATCTTTGCAATGTTGAATCTTGAACAAGAAGTGAGATTAAAGACTTGCAAAAACCCCAGTTTTTTGCCTTAAAGCTTCAACTTTGATGTAGAAAATGCTAATGAAACTTATTGTGGAAGACTCTTGATACTTGAATTTTAATCTTTCTTTGAAAAAATGGCTAATGGATGTGAAAAATGACCTAAAATGCGTATTTATAGGCATCAACACCAAATTTTCCCATTATTTAAACCTAAGAGGCCGACATCCACTGAAAAATTGAATTGAATTGATTAAATTCTTGCTCAAAATTGATTTTTTCCCCAAAAGGGACTCATTCGCCACCCTTGGTGAATGGGTCCCACTAGAGGGGACTCATTCACCCAAGGTGGAAAATGGGTCCTAGTAGTGGTTTTTGGAGATGGGTTTTTGGCATATGAGTGAATTAAGTGTTGTTTGTTAGGGTTTAGATTTTTTGAAGTGAAATGGGCCTCTAGATAAAAAATAATGGGTCTTAGGGGCCTATAAATGCTGGTATGAAGAATGAATAAAGCAAGGGTACTCAAAATTAGGTCCAAATTAATCATTAAATTGTCTCTTTTCTCAAGAGTTTCCAATTTTCTACGTAACATAAAGAAATGCAAGTTGTTTGAAAACACATTATGATATCTAAAAACATCTAGAAATGAAAGCAAACTGTAACAAAAATGGATGAAATTGAAGAGGTGCACTTGAGAACTTGTTGGAGATTGGAAATGACATTTTAAATGCTACTGATGTTGAAAGTTTGGCCTACTAGGACTCATTCGCCATTCTGGGCGAATTAGTCTCAAATCTGGGAAACTGTTCTGAAGCCCGTTTTAGACAAATGGGTATTCAAAAATGCAGAAAACCTTGTTCAAGCCTGGTATTGGGACTCATTCACCACTAATGGTTAATCGCTGCACTTTTGAATTGATGAAAATCCAAAAGAGGAAACTGAAGCCTTCGGTATGCTCTTCGGTTCCTAACAGGTGTCCGCCTCTAAAAGTATGATTTTTGACACTGTAGGTGACTTTTAATGGATATTTTGACTTGGTCAACAAGGAGATGTCTTCAATAAATTTGGAATACAATATTCAATGATTTCTAAGCTCCAAGATGCCTAAATCTACAATCACACAAGAAGAGGAGAAATGTTGGATGTTAGGGCATGGGGGTTTTCCTTGGTCAAACCCCTTTTAGGTAATTAAACAAAATGAAGAAATAATATGAAGAATGAACATGAAAGGAAGGGATTAATACCTTGCCATGATGATTAATCTTAGATTTCTGCAACAATATGAAGAATCTTCCCTTAAATGTTTTAAAATGCTATCTTGGTGACTTGAGATGATAAAACCATAACTTGCTTGACTTGAGAGAAAAATGATGGATGAATAATGAAGAATGGTTATGATTTAGGGTTTAGAGACTTGTATTTATAGGAAATCCACCTTAGTTACCCATTAATTGGATCCCCGAGGCTGACATGAAGAAAAATAAAACTTAAATTCCAAAATTTCCCGCTCAAAACTCAAAAATGACCCAAATGGGTCTGATTGGCCACCCTGGGTGAATTAGTCCCACCTGGTGGGGAATCATTCACCTAGATGGACAAAATATTCTCAGAGGGGTCATTTTGATAGTTGGAATGTTGGGGAATGAGGAATTTTAGTTCTCATGTTGATTTCATTAGGTATTTGATCAAATTATACCTTGGGTTGCATAATATGGGGTCATAGGGGCCTATTAATGATGATGAAAAGGTCAATTAAGGCTTGGGACATAGAATTCAATGTGAAAGTGTGATTAAATACACTTTACAACACTAAAATGAGGTCCACTTACCCTAGAAAGGCACAACATCCAATGTGAATGTGTAGGACACATTACAACACTAGATTAGAGTTAAGTTTAGTTTACAAGCCTTCTAGATTGATGTGATAATGCAGTCAAAAATAATATATTTTATAATGTTGAATTAAAGGAAGATGGGTTCATTAAGTCTAGAAAAGTGTGAAAGTATTTTACAAAACTTTACAACACCTTTACAAGACATTGTTAGATACATTTACAAGGGTCCAAGACCTAATGTGGACATGTAAAACACTTCACAACACTAAATCAAGGCCTCATTGAGTCCAATCTATCATGAATTATTCCCAAATCAAGCAAGAAATCCTTTTTTCTATGGTACACTTCATTTTGCTTCACAATAGCAATGTTAAGAAATGAAGCAATGTAGTTGGGGTATTTTGATTTTGGTTGATGGTGGAAACTTTCTTTTTAAGGGATGAAATTGTTTGGAAAAGTTGATTTACGAGAGGGTCATTTCTTGTATTATGAGATTGAGGTGAAAAAGGTGAAGGGGTTTATGTGTTCGAGAGGCAAGTGAATGGAATTCTTATAGGTGGCAAAGTGGTAGGAGATATGACGTGCGATGCCACAAAGGTACTAGGGATGCTAGCAGAAATACCCAAGAAAGGAATCACATTACTAGTCGGTTGCATTGTTTTTGTAACTTGAGGGTTCTTATAGGTAGTAATAGAGGAAATTGTTGTGGGAGGAGGAATTTGAATTCCTCCTTGGCTTGTGACATTTTTTGTAGGTAAAGGACAACTAGTGTTTGAGGGGAAGTGTTTTCCAATGATTTGAAGAATTTTTCTCACAAGGTCAAGTCCATCTTCACTTTCAAACATGCGATGAATGTTATCTATGGTAGGGATGGCGGTAGTTGAAATGTTTTTATTATGTGCTTGATGTTGTAGTTTTGCTAAATCTTCATGAATTTGAATTATGTTTTCCTGAAGAACACTAGCAATCATTGTTTCAACATGTGTTACACTACTTGAAGGCTAAGAGTTGTTAAGGGTATGGTCCATACCTAGTGTACTAGTGTCAATACTAGGAGTGAAAGAGCTAAACAACCCAAGATCCATGAAGATTGTGCTATCGTGGATGACATGAGTCTCAAACTTCATCTCACTATAGTATTAGCAATAAGACACCAAATACTCATGTAAGGGATACTAAATGCAAATGAATGAAAATGCAATTTAAGCTAAGAACAATGAAATGAGTATAACAAAAACTCTGTAAATTGAAACAAAAAGCTATAAACAATAAAAAAGAGCACAAAAATAGATTTTTAAATTCTGGAAAATGCAGTGCAGAATCTACACTGGGACTAAGTCACCGATAGGGGCATATGAGTCCCAGTGAGGATTTTTTTCAAAATTTTCAAAAAAATTCAAGTGATTTTTATGCTTTTTATGTTTAATGATCTATAAAATAAGTGAAAATGCATATTTCAGATGTTTTTCAATGATATAAGATGCAAAAATGCAAGTTATATGCACTTTCACTAATGCAAAATTTAGAAAGCCTAGAATGCAAATTAACTAATGCAAACCCTAATGCAATGTTAATGCAAGCAAGATCTAGGATGATGATGCACTTCTAATCAGAATCATTATGTTCTAAATGTACAAGTTCACCAAAATGAAAGGAAGAATTTTGTATGGGATTCTATGCTTGGGAGATAGAATAATAAAACCCAACACTCTCATTCAAGGATGACCCTAGAGATCTCAATCTTAGATATGCAAAAGAGAAAGATATCTTGCAATAGGGCTATCCTAGGGGATGATTGTAACGTAATGAGGGATTCACCACCAAGCTAGGGCTTGGAAATAAAAATACAATGCAAATCAAAATTCTTAAACCTAATATGATGCAATCTTTCACTAAATGACCTAAAAATGCATATAAAACATAACAAAAAGTTGCAAGATGAGACGTGTGTACCAAAAACTTGAAGATGATTGAATGAAGCTTTGAAATGTTGGAAATTCTAACTTTAATGTTGACTGGGACTCATGCACCAGACTAGGTGATTTAGTCCCAGATATGGGTTTCTGTGCAAAAATAGGAATCTGGCAAATGGGTGTCTAAAACTGCAAAAACTTGAAAAGTCACCTAAACTGGGGCTCATACGCCAAAACTGGCATATCAGTCTAGTTAGGGTTTTCTAAAGCTTCAAGGCCTAAATCTTCTCTTCAATGTCTACTTTGTCTTTCCTAATTTATTTTCAGATCTGAAACCCTAATTTACAACCTATAGAAGTCTTCCAAGTATCTCCAATGCAAGGTGACAACTTTGAAAAATTTAAACACTTTGAAAACTTTCTCCAAGCTTTCTCTTCAATGTGTCTTTAGCCTAAACCTAGAAATCACACACTAAAGAGAGGGAAAAATGTGGTTTTTTTAGTGGAAAGGGGTTTTCCTTGGTTAAACCCCGTTTTGGTAATCAAACCATGAAATGAAATGAAATAGGAATGGAGAATGATGAATGAACAAAATATGATGTTGCAACTCACCAACCCCTAGCAATAAGAGGCTACAAACATGTATGAGATGGATCCAATTGATGTAGATCTTGACTCTTTCTTGAATAAGATGGATCTTGAATGAAATGCTAGCTTGAATCATGAAACCCTACATCATAATTGTTAGTTCAAAAAAAAACATGATGCTTGGAGACTTTGACATGATGTTTGATGGTTGAATAATGCTCTAAAATGCTTGATAATCTTCCCTTGAATGTTCTTGAATGATCTTGTGAACTCCAATTTTCTATAAGAATTCTCATTCAACTTGCTAGAGGCATAAAATGAGTGAAAGAAACTTGTATTTATACTTAATTATGCAAAAAATCTCAAAATTACAACACTACAAGCCGACATCAGATCTAGGAGGATAAAATCCTACCAAGAATTTGAATTAATTTTGATTTTGGGCCACACAGGACTCATACACCCAAGGTGGCGTATGAGTCCCATTAGGCATAAATTATGAAACCATTTTCAAAAATAGTTAGAAAGGTGTGAAACCAGAATTGGGACCTAAAACCCTAGGTGGGACCCATACGCCCAAGGTGGCATATGAGTCCTAAATCACTAAATCTAGGCCACACAACCTAAAAACACCTAAATTATGGTTGGATGTTGATTTATGTCAGGATTATCCTCAAAAATATGCATTAATCAAGGCTTGTGAATGCAAAATAAGCCCAATTATTGATGAAAACCCTAGAAAAGTGTGAAAGTGTGTTACAACACTTCACAATACTCCAGATAAGGAATGATTAAGTTTATTTAATTCACAAGGGCACAAGACCTAATGTGAGTTTGTTAAACACATTACAACACTAAGTCAAGACATCATTAAGCTTAATTTTACAAGGAGGGCCCAAAAAAGTGTGAAAATGTCACCGACGATATTTTTTAAACTACACATATGTTTCCAAATGAAGCTACATCATGAAAGAGAGGGGTTTCCCCCAACATGACATCCTAAAATAACACATAAGGGATCCACATATTTATGGTCAATGTATGTCTTTTCTACAGTGATATTATAAAGCTCAAAAATGTTATCATTCCCCAAATAACTCATGGATCAAGGAATAATGAAACATAGAGAGAAAGAACAAAGAAAAGCTTTTGGGTCAACATGGAAGAGACTTAAATGTCTCGATGCGTTGCATCATCCCCAAAAGGAAAACACAAGACAAATAAAAGATAAATGTTTATGACATATAGAAGAATATAGTTAGAAATAGAGGAAAGAACATGAAGACACATCAAACAAAGCAATACGAGGGATCACATTACACACATGCAATCACATAAAGAATATGAAGAAGAAAAAAAAGAAAAAGACTAGTAGGGAACATGCAAGACAACCTATAGCAGGTCATCTGCATCCTAATATTGTTCATCATATGCGAAAGGAGGAAAACTAGCCAAGGGGAAAACATTAAATGAGAAACTAAAACAATCACCAAGCTCAACACGCGGTGAAACACTCTTTACAGGAAGATCATCACAATTGTTATCATTGAAACTCATGAACGAGGAAACTAATGAATTCAGCTTGTTATGCACTTCCTCATCAATTTTTACAATTTCATTATCATCATCTAGGTTTATCACAATAGGTCTAATGATAATACCCATAGAAGGTTGTTGTTCTTGTTGTGTTATAGAATTTTTATGTTGTAGCGAAGGTGTAGAATAATCCTGTATTGCTTCATTTTTTTTTCTCGTATCAAATGAGCAATAGCACTATATCTACACCAAAAATTTAAAGCATTTTTGTTTCTCTTTGTTTGATTTTTAAGTTGTAATTGTGTAGGAGTGGGTTAATCAAAAATAGGTTTATTTTCTTCTTGCAAGGGAGGAATCAAAGGAACAATGGAAGATTGTTCAACCACTTTCTCTTTAGCTTTGTAAACTTGTTTGATTTTAGGAGGCACATTGGGACTAATTTGATTATCTTGTGGTCTCTTATACAAAATGGGTGAAGGATGTGTCATCTCTTGGTTACTTGGAAGGGAATTTGGATTAGTCATGGTCTCATCACAGATAAGAAGCTCAATCATGGGTTGAGGCATATTGCTAAGCGACAATTCTACTATGCATTTTTCCTTAAAATTTTGATAGCATTTGAAAAAGAAGTCTTCATGAGGCATAATAGGTTCAATAGGTTTGGGACAAAATAAATCTAATGAGAAATTCCCAAAGGAAGACACAAGATTAAAGACACTATGATGCATAGTAAAGATCTCATTGCCAAATGGAAACTTTAAACATTTATGCATAACCAATGAGATGACATTCATGGAGTGAATCCATGGGTAGCCTAACTTCAATAGAAATTGGTTTGATGATGTGATGATAGAAAATGAGACACGTAATGTTTTTGGTCCAACTTTTAAAGGAAGAGTTATCGAACCTCTAATAGGGAAAGAAAAACCCTTATGAATACATTTTGATCCATGCTTTCAAGTTTTTGTAAGTATCTTGATAAATATCATCCAAAAATAAGAGTTCTTTAGTGATCACATTCTCTACATAAACGGGTTCAATTAATATCCCATTAGTAGTTTTTTTATTGATTCTTCCAGCTATGTAAAGAGAACCATTGGGTGCACGTTTAAGTATGTCATTGTGTGAGAAAGCAATGTCAAGGGGAATATTGGTTCAGCCCTTATGAGGTTTAGATTCAATAAATTTGACCATAGCATGTGTAGAATCATTCTTGTTAT
This sequence comes from Sequoia sempervirens, assembly GCA_007258455.2. Taxonomy (NCBI): domain Eukaryota; kingdom Viridiplantae; phylum Streptophyta; class Pinopsida; order Cupressales; family Cupressaceae; genus Sequoia; species Sequoia sempervirens. The sequence continues at coordinate 60,992,032 of VDFB02358134.1, forward strand.
TTTTCATGTGATGTTTAATGATGTAACAAAGGCTACACAAAAGTTCTAGTCCTTGGTCATTTCTAATCAGCTTTCTTATGTTTTCTATCATAAGAACCGCATTACAAGCAATGTAACTAGAACTCACATTTTTTTTAAATTTCTCTAATTCTTCATTCATTATTCTAAGGTTCTCCTAAGGGAAATCAGAAACCATTGTTTCAATATTAGTAACATTGGTTGTTGGTAAGGAGGTTATAGGGAATGAAGTGTCAAAGTTATGATCCATAGTGGGTTGACTAGTGTCAACACTATGAGTGAAAGAGTTAGAGAACTCAAGATCCATGATGAATGATGTATCGCCAGATGACATGAGTCTTGAACTATGTCCCAAGATAGTATTGGAAATAGGAAACCAAGTTTTGAAGCTCATACAAGTTTCACAAACATAGGTGGACCCAAAATGGAGGATATGCACTAGATGAATGCAACTAACAATTAATGCAATGCAAATATGTAAAAGGAGATAGAAATTTCCAAATTCTAAACAAGATAAGTTTCTGATTAAACTATACAAAACCTTGAAAATGATGTTGTTTAAATGTAATTTTGAAGTGAAAAAATGCATTCATTTTGAAAATTTAACCTTAATATGATCAATTTCAAAAATAAAAAATTTTGCAAAGTAAAACAACAAACTGAAAATAGAAAAACAAAATACAAAAAAAAAGATTATGATGCATAGAAATGCAAGAAAAATCCCTAACTAGGGAATCATTTTTCCATGGGAAAATGGGTCATAGTTCATGGTTTTTAAAAAATGATTTTAAATATTTCTAAGATAATTTCTAAGGTTTTCAAATTTTGGATTGAGCCAAGTGGTTACAGTTTCAGATTTATGGAAAATGAAGTATAAATGCAATTGCAAAATGACGTTAAATGAAAAAATAGAAGACCTAATTTGAAATGAAATTTTGATTCATTTTTCTATATAAAGTGTTGATTACATCAATGCTATGTTAATTCTTTACAAAATGATTGAATTTTTTTATTTTTTCAAATTTAAAAGAATTGAAAATTGCAAACCCAAAAACCTAAATGAGATGCAAGTTAATGCAAATTAAGAACTCTAAATGAAATGAAAATCAATGCAATGTAATGCAAATGAATGCAAGACCTAGATCTAGGTCTGAAAATGGACTCCAAATCAACAAATTATGATGCTCAAATGTCAGGTTCATTAAGATGAAATGAAAAAAAATAGGTTGGGTTATCAAAATGATAGGGAGGTTTATGCAAAGTATGGAAACTAATGTGACCTATCGTCCCACAAATCATACAAGAAATAAGATCCCACAAAGAATTGACTAACAACCCTTTTAGGTGAATCAATTAAATGGGGGAATCCATTAGCTTCTTACTATGATTCAGGATAGGGGTCCAATTCAAACAACACTTTTGGGAGTAAACTAAAAAATTCAATCTAACACTTGGATCTTGAAGATGAAACTCAATGCTAATAGAAATAAAAAATTGAATGTAGATCTGAGAAGGGGAGAATCTTGTGTACCTTTCACAAAATGTTGTTTCTAAAAGTTTTCCTGGGACTCATTCACCCATGGGTGAATGGGTCTTTGGTGAGGGTTTTTCTAAAACTTTTAAGAGACTTTGTTCCAATCTCTGCACTTCCATATTCTCTAGGTTTGAATGTCAAAAATTTTGGAACAACTTTGGGATCTAAGTTTCCATGAGAAAATGACAACTTTGAATTTTTTTGCAACTTTGACAATTTCTTCAACTTTTATCTTCAAAATATCTTCAAGCATTATTCAATATAAATTTTCAATCACACACAAGAGAAATTTTTTTATTTTTGGTGATTGGGGGTTTTCCTTGGTCAAATCCCGTTTTGGTAATTAAACCTTGAATTGAAATAATGCATGAAAGAGGGAATGAAGAATGAACAAATATACGTTACCATTCAAAAACCCTTGGAAAAAAATGATAATGTAGATCTACAAATTGCATGGGATGGCTGAAATGGATGTGGATCTTGATCTTGAATCTTGCTTGAAATAATGCTTTGAACACTTGAATGGATCATGAGACCTACATCACAATGTTAGCTCCACAAACATGCATGATGCAAGAAGACTTTGAAATGATGATTTGATCTTGATTTTTTTTTATAAAGGAAAAAATAGGTTTTACAGCCCGGACCCGAAACCATCAAGTTTACAACAAAAGAAAGAGGACAAAAAAGTCCAACGGAATAAATAGGCTACAAAAAAGGAAATAACCCGAAAAAGTAGCAGCCAACCACAGAAAGCCAAGAAGGTCAATCAAAAAATTTGAATTATCTTGATCATAAAATTTGGCTCTTGTGAAGTCACATAAAAATTCTAGCTTGAAAACTCTAGGTGAAACATAGTGAAATGACCTTGTATTTATAGATATGTATCCTTAATTTCCCAAAATTCAAATATCACAAGCCAATATCTGAATATACATTTAGAGACATTAAAAATTCCTCGAACACACATTGCTCAAGGTAAAGTGTTAAGTGTAAGCATTAATTATAGTCGGGTTTCTCTTTCATAAAATCTAGTTTATTAGGCTTGTAACTGAATTATAGGGCCAACTAAGTCATTTAACTAATCTCAATTAATGAAGAGGGCCCAAAACTTAGTGTGAAGATGTAAATAAATAAATTTTACAACACTAAGTTAAGGAAAAAACAAGTGATAAAATGTAAAGGGATACATTTTCCATCACTACAGGATTATAAGGATTGTGTTTCTTATGTGAGTGTACTTAGATGCTTGAGCTATGCCCTAGTCTATTATGTAAAAAAACTTGACTAAGTAGTGCGATTCTTTAGTTTATGGATATTTATGTAAAATATGATTTGGATGTAGATAATAGGTGAAAAGAAAGGAAATAGGTGTGTCTACCTTTTAGGAGATTGACAAATTTGTGACCTATTTCACTCTTTAATTCATTAGGAAACCCTAGATATCCCTCACCCAAGTGACTCAATTGAGGGAAGGAATTCTAGGAGGTTTCCTTAGGTGTGATTAAATGGGGGGTTCACCATCAAATGAAGTTTCAAAGGAGAAATGAAAAAATGTAAGCACAAAACCCTAGAAACACAAAACATGAAATCAAACTAATGAATGAGAGAAACAAAAAAGTACCTAGAAGATAGGAGATGTCCAAAAAAGATCTGAAAATCCTAAGATTTGATGTTTCTAAAGTGCACTAGGATTGATACGCCAGACTAGGCGATTTAGTCCAAGTTTAGGGATTTTGGGAAAAATCTATAATCTCCTAACGAACGATCAAAATCCACTAAAAACTAGAAAATGGCTACAGAGGGACTCATATTCCCAAGTTGGTGATTTAGTCCTAGTATTAGGGTTTGTCTAATATTTTTGTATCCTCTTGTGATGTTTTGTAGCTTTTGTCTTGTTCGATCTTCAGGTCTGAAAAGTCTAAATTCTGATTTATAGGTGAGTTTCCGTGAAGATGAAATATTTTTTGAAATTTTTTACAACTTTGTCTTCAAAGGATATTCAAGCTCTAATTCACCTAGATCTGCAATCACGGATGTAAAGGGAAAAATGTTGTGTTAGGGAATAGGGGTTTACCTTGGTCAAACATTGTTTTGGTAATTCAACCTTGAAATGAAATGAAATAACATGAAGGAATGATGAATGAACAAGTGTAATGTTACAACTCACCAAACCCTTGAAATAAAGGTTGTAATATTGTGTGAAATGGATCCAATGTATGTGGATCTTCACTCTTGATTGTTGATATGAGATAATGTCTTTGAATGCTTGCTTGAATCATGATAACTCACATCACAAATGTGAGCTCAAAAACAAACATGATGCATGAAGTCTTTGAAATGATGCTTGAATCTTGAATGTAGCTCCAAAATGCTTGATAGTAAACTCTTGAATGTTTTTGATCTTATAAACTTTCCTTAGGAATGCTCTCATCAATTTTCTAGGAGAAATTATGTGAAATAACTTTGTATTTATACTTGTTTATGCTAAATTTCCCCAAATTATAACACTATAAGCTGAAATTGGATCGAGGATAATAAATTCCCACCAAGAATTTGATTTAAAATAGGTCCAAGTTAAAGCAAAACTCATACTCCAGTTGGGGCATATGAGTCCTAGTTGCTTAAAACTGAGACACAAACTTCAAGAAATGTTAAGCTTACTATCACATTTAAGATCAAGCCTTGAGACCTACATGGCTTATGAGTCCTAGATCACTAGATTAGGAACACAACCAAAAAAACCATGAATTATGATAGGTTATTTGATAAGTGTTAGGATTATCCTTAGAAAAAATGTATTTAATTAGGCTTGTGGATGCAAAATAGGACCAATTAGGGCATAAAGAATCCACATTCTAATAGGGAGGGCCCAAACAAGTGTGAAAATGTAAAGGGATACATTGTCCTACACTACATTTAGCCCCCACTTTAGTGAGAGGAGGAACTTGCTTCAAACCCACACTAAAGTAGACAAACAAGCATCAAGAGGGGTCTAAGTGTACCAATGCTAGTGTGATAAGATGACAATGATTAAGAGAAATGATCAAGCCCCCAAGATCAAGATCCTCTGAAAAACCAACATAGGCACAAAATAATATGGATGTGAATGATGTATGGAGCAACAAAAAGATACAAGAATACACTATCAAAGACATAAAGAAGAAAGAAAAGGAAAAAAGATGGTGGATCAAGCCTCGATAGTCTATTGTCAACCAGGTCTAAGTTGTTTGTCTAGAAAAACATTTACAAGTGGAACACAATATCCACTATGCAAACCAAACACACACTCACAAGGTATACTAAAACTTTAGGTCATCCACTAGGTGAGCTCTGAGAGAGGTGAGACACATATGCACGTGGCCAGTATGCACTCACACACACAAGCAAGTGGCTATGGGAAAGTCATGCCTAATTTCAACTCCCATATGTACAAGCCATACCAAAGCTATACCTCCTGATAAATTTGATAAGGCACCACACAACATGAACAATAGGATCCATGAGTCAAGCAAAACTTTGTATGTTAACACTCATGAACAAACATGATGGATCTATAGGCAAGCAAAATGTGTTATGCAAGGTGGCCATATAACAGTTATTGTAAATGCGAAATAGCATAAGGTGCATTCAAAGGGGTTTGTCTTAGTTCATGTAAGGTCTAAACTTAGGGGACATTGTGCCTAATGTCTCTAAGAGAGGACCCATCGAAGAATAGAAGATTCATAGCTTAGGGGTTGTAGTGTGTTGCATCAAGCCTTTTAGAGGAATATAATATGCTAAGAGAGATCACACCCAATATCATCACCAAGAGAAAGACACATCGCATAAATTAAGAAGACCACACAATAAGATATGATTTGTAATTGAAATGCAAAAGAATAATGCCAATGTATGCCCCCACCAGGTTAAAGAAATTGCTAAACACCATGCTATGAGAAATTAATTTAAAGTAGAAAATGATAAATGCTAGCAATAAAGAGGACATGCGAGCTTATTTAGAAAACCCTATTCCACGTCATATGTTTCCAAATGAAGGTACATCATGAAAAGCAGTTGGGCCCCAAAAATAATCCCAAAATCACATAAGGGATCCATGGATTCAGGATCAATATATCTTTGCTATAATGTTGTTATAGATCTCAGAAACGTCATCATTCCCCAAATACTCATGGAATATGAAGAATGACACAAAGAGAGCGAAAACAAAGAAAAATCCTTTGGGTCAACATGAAAGAGACTTAAATGTCTCAATGCCTTACATCATCCCCAAAAGGAATTTAAACAAGACAAATGAAAATATTAAGGCTTACAACATAGAGAAGAATGTAGATACAAATAGAGGAATGTCATAAAGAGAGAGAGATACATCAAACATAATGGTAGAGTATATCACATTGCACACACTCAATCACAAACACAACATAAATGATGCTTACAATGTTTTGTATCATGTCAATTTTTATGGTGAAAATGACAATAGGAATTTGATCTAAAGTTCAAAGGTAATTTCTTAGTAGGATCTAGAGTTCTAATAGGAAGTAAAGAAATCAAGTTCTTTTGGGTATGTGCAGGATCATAATGGAAAAAATAGGACCTTAAGTGGCGAAAAATACAGAAAAATTAGAGTTAGGCAACTTGACGTAAAAATTTAAATAAGTTATGTATATTATTTAAAAAATATGTAAGAATAGAATTTGTAGAAAATTGAATTTAGTTTCTAAAATACTAGGTTTATTTAAAAAAAAAAAAATCTATTTGGTGAGAATTTGAAATTTCAATGCAGTAGGACTTAAATTTCAAGGAAAAAATAAGAAGTTGTGTCTGTCTGACCACCCTAACCACAATAAAATGATAATTATTTTTATAATATTTTAGATATAAGTAGAGGGCTCACGTCTTGATGTGATGCATATTTTTTTATAATTTTTTTCCAAGTAAATAATTAATTATGATTTTTTTATTACAACTTTTCAAAAATATAAATACTAGTATGTTTGACCACCTTAACTTGGTCAAAACTTTATGAAATTAATTTCTTTTTTAATCCTATAGTATGTGAAGCATATAATGTGACACATGTTTTGGATTCAAAAAATGTGATACCATTTGAAAGCTATAGATGTTTTTCAATCAGCCTATCAAGGAGGACTTTAGTTGTAATTCAAATAGAAAATGAATAATAATTATTTATTAAATTCAAAGTAAAGCATAATTTATATTGGTGCGAAGTTGAGAATCTCCTTTAAAAATCATTTTTGTTTCATCAATTTTGCGTAAAAAGGAATTCGCCAGCCACATACCCTACACATACCCATCATATCACCACTTTTTGGCCCATCATGATCTTGCACATACCTTTTTCTAGAAGTTGTAACATAGTGTTATGGAGGTTATCACGTAGTGGAGTAAATTGTGTTTTCGGATCCCCAAATGTAAAAGGATTTGTCTTCTTTATAGCAGCCACTTGGGTGTCAACATGTTGAGTTGATTGAGGGGAATTTAGTTGAAGAAAGCCTTTATTTTGTTTCCTAAAAGGTTGGTAATTGTTATGAGTTCTAGATTCAGAATTTTCAGGGTGGCTAGAGGTGGGTTTTGTTTCATGACTACTAATCAAGCTTTGATAATCATGAAGGGAGGTACACAAGTATATGAAGGAAGGAAATTTCATCATTCCAAGCTTATATTGCATCTTCATTTGTAATTTATCAATGAACATTCGTTGAAGGTGATGATCAAGAATCTGTATGTCAATTTGGGAATAAAGCAATTGGTAGCATGAAATGAAGTCAGTAACCTTTTCAACATCCTTTTTCTTACATCTCATCAAATCAACTAATGTCATTTTAGGGATTATGTTCACTTGAAAATGGTTGATAAAGGCCTCAACAAGCTCATTGAATGAATGAATTTAGTTATTCAGTAATGAGGAAAACCATTCTAGAGCGGTATCTTTCAAGGACCTAGGGAAAATCTTAGACAAGAGCTTATCTTCAAGGTTGAAATCACTACATAAGGTGGTGTAAGTGGAAACAAGGTTAGAAGGATCTCCTTTCCCTCCATATTTTTCAAACCAAGGAATCTCTATATCTTGTGGTATTGGCATTATTAATTGTAGACATGCAAAATTAACATTATGCATTCAATCAAGTTCATTCATTAACTAAACTAGATTTCACATTAGGTCCATTCATCAATTAATCAGGTTCACCTTCATTCATTTATCAGGAAATCTCATTAATTTCCATCTCCTATGGTCATTCATTCAAAATTAAATAAACATTATCATCAACCTTTTAATCAAATAAATCAAACATCATCCCTTTAATTAAATAAACCAAAACTTTATTTAATTAAATCTCCAAATCCATATTTCATCCTTTTCTGATTTAAATAAATCAAATATTTAAGTCATGAAAGTCAAACTAACCTAATCATCATTAATTTAATCTAACCATGATTAAATGCTAATTTTACCCACTTGCATTCTCTAGATTATGCCACTTGCACAAATAAATCCATTTATTGATTTATTTCAATCATCATTTTCACTCAACATAGCATTTATGGGGAAGATTCCCTCAAGTTTGAAAAATATGACAAGTTGATTTGTCCCTCCAACATTGCATTTATTTCTCATTTTCTTGTCCCCCTCTCAAAATTTATTGCAAAATTTGAATTTGAAACTCCCTCTCATGGGCACACTTCCCAAATCTTGCACATCCATTGGCCTATCACCACTTGACAAGTGGCCTCTTCTCATTGGTGGATCTTTAGTCCCACATTCACCCATTTGGCCAATCTCTCATCAAAAAAATCTATAAAAGAAGGCCTTAATCCTCATCAATAAATCTACAACTTTTATGCAAGGTTACTCTCTTGGTTTGAGAACTAATCTTGCTCTTCATCATATAGGAATTTTCATCATTTTGAGGTTTAAACAAGGATTGGGAAAGGGTCATTGACACATTTGACACCAATCCACTATGGAATTGGTACAAAGGAAAGCGAAAGGAAAGAAAACAAAGGTACAAATGAAGGAAAGTGAGGAAGACAAGGATAGAGAAGGAAAACGAAAGAAGGAGGATATTTTGAAAAATCAAAGTGTTTTTAAACACTTTAAGTGTTTGTTTAACACTTCTTCACGAAATTGTTATCTTTCATTTTTAGGACACTAACTTTCGTTTGGGTCTAAAAAGAACACTTTGATTTTTTATTTGCAAAAGGTTAAAACTAAAACTTAGATACCTACTAGATTTCAATTTGGGCTAAAATCGAACTAGCAATCTTCATCTTTCCTTTGGTGTTATAAAATGAATCAAATCATTGCTTTGAAGGATAAAATGAATGTGTGCCTTTATTGTCTTGTAATTATTTACACAAAGTAATATCACCAAAAGACGTATGCGCTTCTCTTGCACCTCACGATGATCTTGAGAATCAAAAGGATTTTGGTGACATTAAGTTGCGTAAATAATTTCCCATACACACTTCGATTTGGGTTTTAAAATTGAACAAAACACTTTGCGAGTGTGAGTTAGGTTTATCATGTGTGTTCTCCCTTTGTTTCTAAACAAAGGTCGATCGAACTACGGATGTGCTTGCTTGCTATTGTTTACCTTTAGAGGGGCCTGCCTATGAGACACATCTGAAAGGAGAACTCGATGGCGATTCCAACCGGTTTTTCATTTGGGCCGGTATACAAATGGATAAGACTAAACTGTCAAGTCCTCATGGTATGTAGGCCTTAGCCGTACAGTGTCTTTCAGAATGGGGTACTATCATAAAATGTATAAGAGCCCCTAGTAGGATTGATTAAAGCCTTTAGTGGCTTGCTAGATGCTTGCGAGGTGCCATGTCCCCGATGTTGTGTCATTAAGAACCTTGTTTGTAGCAGCCAACCAGTCCATCCAAATGAGTTTATCAAAGTGGTGCATTGGAACTTAGATTCCAAGAAGTTACTTGCCATGTTCGATCTTGGTTGAAATATAGAGGTTAAGACTTCATTCTTAACATGCCTTTATATTTTATCCTTGGTTGCATGTAAAATCATTTCTTCTTCTACAAAGGGCATGAGGCAAGCCCACTAAGAAAAACGTACTAATTGAGCTAGGATGTTACATTGCTTGTAAGCACAGTGTTGTATTCGAAAACATTTGCAAACAAACACTTAACAATATCATTCAAATTTCAAACCCTTTTGGAGACAAATTCCATTGACTCAATCCGTATGTTATTGCTTTCCCTTGGGATTCACATCCTTAGAGGTTTCTAAACATTGGATTATATCTCAATTTGTCTCCTTGAGTAAACAATAGGAAACCCTTGCCTTAAGTTCATTAAATTTCCACATAACATATCTTGTGGAGTTTGAAGAAATTAAGACATTGGACATCTTAGTTTGAAAACTTAATCAAAGAAAGTGTTTTTGGTAAAATAAAGCCATTAAGCAAAGCTAAGAAAAATGAATTTTCATGTGTGATTGGAGACTCACAAATCCCAAAGAAAAAATCATTGGAAATCCAAAAATGAATGTTCAAATGAAATCATTTCTTGGTTACAAAGGTCTTTAGGAAGCATTTGCATGCTCTTCAATACCTAGGTCTAGGAAAACAAAGTGTCTTTTTAGGTTCACCTAAGGATCAAAAATAAATCAAGCCTCTTTCGTCCATCTTTCAAAACATCAAATCCATCTCACAAATCATCTTTTGGAAAATCTTGAAATCATCCTTGATACTAGGTTTTGTGGTGAAATGAAAAATCATCCAAATCATTGAGACTATATCCTTGAAATTATTATCAATATCACCTTTGGCTAGGAATGTGTAAATGCATCCTTTTACATATCCTTAGTCAAAGTTATCCAAATCACCTTGTTTAGCTAAGTATATGTAGATGAATCCTTCTCCATATTCTTAGCAAAAGCTATTTTCTTGTTTGAATAGGTGTGGGTAGATGCATCGTTCTCCTCACACATATTCAAATAGTCATCCTTTGAACAAATCCATCCCTTAGATCATTATCAAACATCTTAGGGTCCTTTTGTTCAAAATCAAAACAAAGTCAAGGACAAAATCCCAAATCTGAAATCCAATCAAATCCAAGTCCTAAAGCCTAGTGTCTCATTCAAGATTTATCAAAAGCCAAAACATTCATATCATCATCATATCATCACCTTTTGATCCCCAAAAAAATCCTAAAACTTTCACTTTGGGACATAAAATAGAGATTAATCCAAAGAATCAAGAGATTCATCTCCCATATTCTCAAATATTGATCCCTGTTTTATGGTTCTAACTAGATCTCAATACAAGAAGAGTATGGAAGCCAACAAAGAAACACCCGCTTCAAGTGATTTTAGCCAAACCACTCCTAAAACGAATCCCATTGGGGATGGAAATATCACAATTAACCTTCCAACATCATCGCAAAACCCACAAGAGGAAACCCAAGGAGAGGATCTTACCTTTGGAATGTCTCACGAAGAAATAGCTGAAATGCTCCAAAATCTGGAGAACCATAAAATCATCAACATCATGATGAGACGTAACCCTTCGTTATACATGCTTGAACTAGCAAAACAAGGGGCCAAGTTACCTTTGGATTTCAATGTGAGTACCATAGTGGAGACATCATTTCCTCCAATCTCATCCACCATTCCCATCTCATCTACACCCCCATCTCAAAATGTCACGCAAAACATTCCGCAAATCACAACATCGTTTGCTCCAACCCAACCCAATGTTAACAAGGGAAGTGCACTTCTCAATACACTTCAAACAAACCCCTTGTGAATAATCAAAATTTGGATGCAAACACCATATTGGAGAAAAACCTACCCAAAAATCCATTACACAAAAATTCTCCTCTCACCTTCCATGATGATCCATCATCATCATCATTTTTTCATGCAACACCACAAACACCTCTTCTCACGAATCCACAAGAAGAGTGAGACATGTTTGGACCAGGGGGCATTTTTGACACCACAAAATTTTCACAAGGACTCACACCCCTTACATTTCCACCTCTCCCACCATTGCCATTGTCATCTACACCACTCCTTGATTTAGGACTCCCCCCTTTACCAAGTATTGATCAAAACAACATCCCAACCATCAATCAAAACATTATGCCAAATGCTCAAAACTTATTGTTGACATCACAACAACAAACGAAAAACACACAAGCAATGGCAACATCATCAAACACCCCCATAACATCGCAAAGCATTGTCTCTCAAGGACCAATCACATCAACAGTGCCACTCATCACTCAAACCACCACATCAACAACACCATCCACCAGTCAGATAATCAACATGACATCACCATTCACCACTACCACAAACGCCATTCCAAATCCACCACCACCCCCACCAGTGCCACCAACTTCCACCACATCAAGTCAATCTAATGCAGCATTGCAAGCCGCTTTTCAAAGAGGATACCAACAAGTGCAGAAACAAAAAGCCATATACCTAGCTACTCAACAAGTTGCTCAAGCTGCGCAAGCCGCCCAAGCCACACTACAAGTGCAACAAGTTGCACAAGCTCAAACTTTATTGCAACAACAACAACAACAACAAGCTACCCAAGCTGCACAAGCTCTATTGCAACAACAGGCAGCACAAGCACAAGTTGCACAAACACAAGCGCAAGCACAAGCTCAATATCAAGCAAAGCAAGTGCAAGCGCAAGCACAAGCACAACTTCTTGCACAAGTAGTGCAATTGCAAGCATATCAACAAGCACTAAAGCAATACCAAGAGCAACAAGAAGCAACATAATTGGCAGCCCAACAACAAGCGTTGTTGGAACAACAACAAGCGTTGTTGGAACAACAACAAGCCCAACAGCAAGCCCAACAACAAGCGCAACAATAAGCACAAAAAATCTTAGGGCAACAACATCAAGATCAACAACGGGCGTTGTTCATACAAAAGCAGATAGAAGCCTACCTCACTCGGAAGAAAATACCAATACAATTAAACAACAAACGAACCAACCAACCCACCCAACCCATGATTCAAACACCCCAACACACTTTCATCCCACCTCCTAATCTGTAAGATGATTTGATGACACAACTCAGGCTGCTTTCACAACAAGTGCTCGATATGCAATCCAGATGAACAACAAAAACACCAAGCAACTTGTGTCCTTACCCATTTGATAGGAGCCTAGACATGAAACCATTCCCCAAGGGATTTGAGATCCCTAAATTTGACAAATATCGAGGGACGGGAAACCCTGAAGATCACATCAGGGAATTCCAGGTTCATTGCATGGAAGTCACATAAGACGATACTTATCTGATGTGGCTATTCCCTAGGAGTTTAGCAGGCAACGCTATATAATGGTTCTTTCACTTACCTTCAGGCATTAGAAAATTCCAAGAAATTAGGGATGCATTCATTAAGAACTACGCATGTAACATTGCAATGGATGTCAGTCTCGAAGAACTCTTGGCTCTGAAACAAGGAAATAATGAATCTTTCACTTCATTCCTTCAACGATGGCAATCCAAGGCCAATCGGAGCAAGTAGACCATGCCAGAAGAACAACAAGTTTGCACCATCATAGCCAACCTTGAAGGCTGCTTGGCATTTCATCTCAAGGTTCAGGGCATCATCACATATGAGCAATTGATCTGCAAAGTGCTCAGCATCGAAAGAGCCCTTGTGACGCAACATGCAGAATCAACATCATATCATGAACAACAAAACCGCCCACCATCCAATTACAATGATAAACCTCATACATGGGAAAGGAAAAAAAACATCACTAATGATGGCATCGTCGATGCCAAGGTGGTCATTAGTGGTCCACGCCAAAATGCACCCACACCACAAACCCAAACACAACACCAAAAAAATCATCACATGACATATCATCCAAACAATAATTCAACAATCAATAATCTCAATGATCAAAGAGGACCACCCCAACGTAAGAATTATCCCAAGAGAAAGTACACTGCTTTGGGGGAACCATTGGAGGTCATCATGAAAAAGTTGATAGACGAAAAACTCATTCAGGCTCCTACCTTTGAAAATTACCAAGAACCTGCTGTCAAACCTCCTTGGTATAATGAAAATCAACTTTGCAAATTTCATAAAATCAAAGGCCACACCACAAACAGTTGCATGAGACTCAAAAACATCATCCAAGATCTCATCGATAAGAAAATCATAAATGTGGAACAACCTTGTACGGGAAATCAGGATCTTAAAATATACACGAATCCGATGCCGAATCATGGTAACAAGGGAAATAAGAATGATAAAGGGAAGGGTAGTGTAAATCATGTTTATGAATTATTCATTGCCTCCCTAAATGAAGATTGCATGGTCATCACCATCAAGGGCGCCCATGCCAAAGATTGTGGAGTCACCACAAGAGGAGGAAAAGTAACCATTGCAGGATCATCCCAACGAAATAGAGTCCCTTCATCTAGATCTATTCCTAATGGCTATAATGTCCTAGACCAACTCAAGAGAATTCCAACTCACATATCCATCATGAAGTTGCTGAAAATATCATCTTCCCATAGGAAAATTCTTGAAGAAGCATTAGCCTCATCCACCATCCCCGCAAATCTTGATGCAGAGAAATTCCAAGCTATGGTCAGAAATATCATTACGCCTAATCTTCTTACATTCTCTGACCAAGATTTCCCTGCCCAACCATCTCAAAACCATGCACTTCACTTGGAAGCCATTGTACACAAGAAAAAAATCAAAAGGGTCCTGGTGGATGGAGGTGCGGGTTTGAACATTTGTTCTCTTAGCCTCATCAAGCAGTTGAAAATATCAGAAGATTCCATTGATAAAGGAAAGAGCATCATGATAAGAGCATATGATGACCAAGAAAGAGTGTCTCAGGGCACGATTAAACTTCCTATTCAAGTAGGGCCTACCATCATGGAAACTACTTGCCATGTCTTGGATCTTGACTTACCATATAATATCCTCCTGGGATGCCCATGGATCCATGCGATGAAAGCCGTAGCATCAACCTTCCACCAATGTGTGAAATTCACACATAAGGGACAAGAGGTTACTGTCCATGGAGATCTCAAACCTTTCTCATACTGCAAGAATCTTCAAGCCAAATATTACAAAATCCCCCAAGTCCCAAAAAATGATGAGGGCCCATCCACACAATACATCGATCCCGCCACCCTCACATCCACTTCTGTGACAAAGACACCCGCCACTCCCACCATTCCCACCATCTCCGACATCAAGCTTATCATCCAGGATGATGGTTGTGGAAGCTACAAGCTCCCTAACAATGCTTTTGTGGTAGGAGAGTTACCACAATCTCCTAGATCACGGGGTCATCCACAAGAGAATCACGCTTCCACATCACAAACATCTCCTAAAGACTATCATTGAAGCAGATCCATCTCACATGTTGTATCAAGATGAAAGACCAGCAACTAATTTACCAATGGACGAAAGAAGCAAGGGCCTACACATGATGCTTGAAATGGGTTACGACAGAAACCAAAGACTGGGACAAAATGACAATGGGCTCATAATACCTATCATGCGAGAGATGTGACCCATAACAAATCTTGGTCTTGGATGTACCATTCCAAGAATAACCATACGTGGCCGAAGTCCTCCGATTAGAAAGGTTAGTATCTCTCCTCAGCCAGTGCTAGTACAAGTACACTCACCAATAGTCACAGGTAGGGACACACATAATTTTATAACGAAGCCCTATATTAGTAGCGATGACAAAGATACCTTGACCAATCTACCTAGGTTATTCGAGGACACCACCCTGTGTATGATTAGTACCCTATCCTTTGAATCCGATCATCAAAATCATGAGATCCGCTTAGTCTACCCCCAACTGATCAACTATGACCAACGAGGACCACCAGTTCTCGATACATTCGAAAATGATGAGGCACTCTTAGAATTCATGGGATTGAGGGATAACATTGCAGATGGAGATCACAAGGTAGGGTTTATAATGGAGTTGGACATACATGCCTATTATGGGGAAATGATTGAATCCTTTAGTTGAAAAAGTGAGAAACTAAGAATCATATCCAAGTCCTTCAGTGAAAACCACACCGTGGCACTCTCAGACAAGAAAAAAGTAAAAAGAAAGGACGTATCCAACGGTGAAAACCTCTCTGAGGTGCCCGAGGATGAAGGATTCAATATTCCTTTAAGAGCTATTCATCAAGAGAAGTCACCAGTCTTGGCTGAAAAATGCAATCCTGTCAACCTAGGAACAAAGGAGACCCTGCATATCACATTCTATGTGGAATCACTATTATCAGAAGAGCAAGAACTCCTAGCAGCATTCCTAAGGGAAAGGAAAATAAACTTCACATGGAGTTATGCTGACATGCCAGGCCTTGATCCAAAGACTATGGTTCATCACTTAGCGGTGTATCTAGAAGCAAAACCTATCAGAAAAAAGCTCCAAAAAATGCATCCTCGAATCGCCTTATTGGTCAAAATGGAGCTCAAAAAGCTATTAGATGCAGGATTTATCCGACCAATTGATTATCCAGAATGGGTGTCAAATTTGGTACCTGTTTCAAAACCTAACAGAGCCATCATAATATGTACGGACTTCAAAGATTTGAACAAGGCATGTCCCAAGGATGATTTCCGCTTCCCAACATCGACATGATAGTAGACATGACAACAGACATGAGATGCTATCACTAATGGATGGATTTTTAGGATACAACCAGATCATGATAGCAAAAGAAGATCAACATAAGATGACTTTCACTTGTCCATGGGGGACCTATTGGAACATGATGCCATTCGCCTAAAGAATGCAGGAGCAACCTATCAAAGGGCCATGACATTAATATTCCATGACATGATCCACAAAATAGTTGAAGAATATGTCGATGACATCCTAGCTAAGTCAAGAAATAGACAAGATCATATAGCAACCCTAAGTGCTATCTTTGATAGACTGGAGGAATACAAAGTCAGACTAAATCCCAAGAAGTGCGTCTTCGGCGTACAATCAAGTAAACTATTAGGATACATAGTCTCCATGAGGGGTATTGAGGTGGATCCGGAAAAAGTAAAAGCAATCCTTGAGATGGAAGCACCAAAGACATTAAAACAACTAAGAGGCCTCCAAGGCTGACTTCAATCCATCTGACAATTTATAGCACAATTGGAAGACAAGCAGAATCCATATTATCACCTACTCCACAAGGGGGTAGCATACAAATGGGATACAAAGTGTGAAGAGGCATTTAAGAAAATCAAGGAATGCCTACTGACACCACCAGTGTTAATGCCACCTATCCCGAGAAAGCCATTGATCTTATATGTGTCAGCAACAGTAGCAGCCCTTGGAGCTCTTCTTGCTCAACATGACGAAAATAGAATGGAGAGGGCTATCTACTATATCAACAGAACAATGGTGGGTCATGAGCTAAAATACTCATTCATTGAGAAAGCTTGCCTTGCCGTAGTGTTTGCATCCCAAAAATTCAGACATTACATGTTGGCACACAAGATAAAGCTCATTGGGAAAATTGATCCCCTCAAGTATCTCCTATCAAAGGCAATGCTCACAGGAATAATGGAAAAATGGGTAATGATATTATCAGAGTATGACATCGAGTATGTAGAGTGGAAAGCCATTAAGGACAATTTATTGCAGATCAACTAGCAGAAGCACCCATTTATTCTGAGAACCCTCTTGTCTCAGAATTCCCAGATGAATCCATTTTTAACCTCAATGTAACTGACCATTGGAAACTATCCTTCGATGGTTCATACACACAACATGGATCAGGAGTTGGTATCTTCTTCATCACCCCACAAGGGGACTGCATACCGAAGTCATACAAACTAGCATTTCCTTGCACAAACAACATAGCAGAATATGAGGCTTTGACTATAGGCCTCAGGATAGCAGTGCAATGGAATATCATAGCTCTCAAAGTCAATGGAGACTCTCAGTTGATCATAAATCAAGTCAATAATGAATATCAAACTAAGGATGACAAGCTCACTCCATACAAGAAATTGGTGGAGACACTAAAAGAATCTTTCATTGACATAACATTTGAGTAGATTCCAAGAACCAACAATAGAGCAGCAGACGCCATGGCTACAATTGGGTCTCTATTAGACATCCCTCATAATGTGCTGAAATATGAATTTCTGATTGAGCAGCTTCTCGTTCCCACATTCGAGGTACCAAAATTGGAATATGTGTGTGAAATCATTGGTCCTAGTGATCCTTGGTACCATGACATATACACATATCTTCGCGTAGGAGTCATACCCTTTGACCTATCATCGAGCCTAAAACGAACCTTTATCCAAAAAGCATCTAGATTTGTGATCCTAGGTGATACCTTATACCATAGAAGCATAGAAGGTACCTTGCTACGCTATCTAAATGATGAGGAGGAATTAACCACTCTAACCGAGATTCATAACGGTATTTGTGGTTCACACTCAAGTGGAATGACCATTGCTAAGAAACTGCTGAGGATGGGGTATTATTGGCCCACAATGGAGTGAGAAGCACATGATCATGCTAAAAGGTGCTTACAATGTTAGCAGCATGGGGACCTCATCCATGCTCAAGCTCAAGAGCTTCACCCGATTATCACACCATGGCCCTTTTCGCAGTGGGGACTTGATCTCATTGGGAAAATCTCACCCACCTCATCCAATGGCGACAAATTCATTACAATTGCAACTAAGTACTTCACAAAGTGGGTGGAAGCCATACCCATGACATATATCACTGGGAAGCAAATCTCAAAATTCATCCTAAACTATCTTATCTATCATTATGGTGTTCCACAAGCCATTATCTTAGATAATGGTACACCATTCAAGAACTACGAGGTTCACGACTTGTCCAAGAAATTCAAAATCCAGCATCGCTTCTCCACCCCGTACTATCCCCAAGGCAATGGCCAAGCAGAAGCCATAAACAAAACCATCGTCAAAATCCTCAAGAAAATAGTTAATGACGTAGGTCGTGACTAGCACTTGTAGCTTAATCCCGCCCTCTGGGCTTATCGAACTAGCATCCGCACACCCACTGGCGCCACCCCATTCTCCTTGGTCTATGGATCAGAGGCTGTACTCCCAATTGAGATCAAGCTCCCATCCCTAAGAATATCATTGCAAAATCTCAACACTGATGAGGACTACCAAGTGTCAAGATTAAATGAGCTGGAGCTACTGGATGAGAGACGCATAGATGCTTTGAATCATCTGCAAGTCTATCAAAATAGACTCAAATGAAGCTACAACAAGAAGATCAAAAGCAGGACTTTCCAAGTCAGAGAATTGGTCTTAAAAGAAAATCAGAAGAATGTCCTGAATCCCAGTAGCAAAGGCAAGTTTGAACCCAATTGGTTAGGGCCTTTCATCATCACAACAAGCTATAAATTAGGGGCATATAGCTATCAACATTCGAAGGGGAACCTCTGTAAGAGCCAATAAATAGCTCCCATATCAAAAAAATTTATGCCTAATTCTTCTAGGGTATAAAACCAAAGATCCAAAAAACATCAGAAAAAGTCCTGAAAAAATGGTTACTTTGGCGAAAACATGGCAAACAGGCGTCTTGGTGACAACAAAAAAAAATTCAAAAAAATCAAAAACCCAAAAAATCCAGAAAAATCAGAAAAAGGATAAAAAAAATTGTCCTATAGTGAAAACCACTTTGGTGGCACTTTGGGCAAGTACCTTGGTGAAAACCTAGAAAACAGGCGCCTTGCGTAAATAAGCACTTTCCATCCACCAGGATCTTTATGGCTTGATCTGCATCATCCATCCATTTCTCTTCCATCATCCATCGCATTCAGGTCTCCATCCATCACTCATCCACTCGCATCCGAACCATAGCTTGGTCTTTTTTTCATATCATGATCCCTCCTAGTACTACTCGACCCATCGTCAAAGTCAGTTTGTCTTGCCTTTATCGAAGTAGTCTATTGCATCATGCTGGGGGCACGTTCTCATCGGATCGGATTCGTGTATGGGCTTAAAGTCTTCAAATCCAAAAATCGAAAAACATTAGAAAAATAGAAAATCCAAAAAACATCAGTTAATTAGAAAATCCAAAAACATTCAAAACATATCAAAATCCAAAAAAATAGGTCAAAAAGTCATTCAAAAAGCCAAAAATAAGGTTGTCTTGTCGAACTATGTTGTCTCTGAGCTTGAACGTAGGCAAGGTTGATCTTTGATCATCCCCCGAGACATTTAGGTCAGTCCTTTAGGAGTCCATCATAATAAACTGACAATTCATCATGTATATCTTCATCTGTAAATCGGTCAAGTCGTCAGTCGAACTATGTGGTCTCTGCGTGTATAACGTAGGCAAGGATAATTTGTTGATTAGCCCCCAAGGCCCCTAGGATAGGTCTTTAGGTTAGTTTCTAGGTCAAAATCTCAGAAAATCCCAAAAACATTTGAAAAATAAAAAATCAAAACATTTGTAAAACCTTGAAAAATACCAAAAACAGCCTCAAAACATTGCAAAACTCCAAAAACATCCAAATATTTGAAAAAACCCATCCACCTCATCTCGCTTGCACTTGCAATAAACACCATTCATAATAAACTGATCGTCATCCTCAACCTTTGGTGAAACAGTTAGAAACAAGTCTAGTAGGTTAAAAGTAAACCTGAAAAGCGTCAAGTCTCAAGTTTCAGTCAGTACGTAAACAAGTTGGTCAAGTCTTTGTGTTGATAGTCCATCATCCAAACAGTCCCATATCAATCATCTGATAACATCATGTCCTAGGATGAATCCTTCCTACAAGGGGCATTATTTATCAGAAAGAACATTTTGGATAAATGAAATGACGTGCCGCCATCCACTAACATGTCCTAGGATGTATCCTTCCTACAATGGGCATTATCTTTTGGCAATAAGTTTCAGTTCTTATCCTTAAAAACACATTCCCTTTTGGTTAGCGGTATTGAAGAACATCAACTTGTTTGTGTGCTTTGTATTTTTCTTTTGACTTATCTTATTGCGCTCAGTCCAAGGACCTCTCGATGATATCCAAACAAAGGATATAGAGAGATAGGAATGGGGCAACAATCATCATTCTTTTGTCTGCTGTGCTTGTTGGATGTTCTTGTAAAATAACTTGGCGAATACTTTCTTTATTAGATATGTATAGAGGATTTTTTGGACAGCTTGTTGACTATTGCATTGATTGGTTATACCTTTCTGTGTTTTGGTCCAAGATGTTTGAAACTTCTAAAGTGCATCCTAGCAAGGTTTCCGTATGTCACGTGTGAATAGGAATACTCCTATCTATTTTTCAAGTCAAATTCCATCATAGTAAGTGCAACACCATCTTGGTCCTTTATACCTTGATGCATCGTAATTATGCGTGGTATCAAACATAAAGTAAGTGACCCTTTTAAAATCCCAATCCTTGATAATAAAATCATCATCATTTATCATCATCATTTCTCATCATCATCTCTCATAATGTTGGCTTGTTGGATCCTCTTGTCATCATCTAATTTCTTCATCTTCCACACTAACATCACAGCATGAATAGTTAATCATCATCACCAATACATCCATCATGCATCCATCATGCATTTGCATAATCACAGCATATCACATCATCCATCTCATACATCAAATCATCATTTAAGTTGTTTAAGATAATATAGATTTGTTATTTTAAGCATCTTAAATCTATCTCATTTGCATCTTAAAATCATCTCATCATAACCATCCAGTTTGAACCTCTTTATCACGAGATTGACCCTCAAATTGAATCTTTTCACTCAATCTCTTGAGGTGGCAATGTACCAGTGTACTACTTTCCGTTGCAGCATCCGAAAAATAAGATTTTTTTAAAAATTTGATCGCGGTAAGATTATTCTTTGAACCAATGCAACAAGTACATTGCTTCAAAGAGGGGCAAAATGTAGACATGCAAAATTAACATTATGCATTCAATCAGGTTCATTCATTAACTAAACTAGATTTCACATTAGGTCCATTCATCAATTAATCAGGTTCACCTTCATTCATTTATCAGGTAATCTTATTAATTTCCATCTCCTAAGGTCATTCATTAAAAATTAAATAAACATTATCATCAACCTTTTAATCAAATAAATCAAACATCATCCCTTTAATTAAATAAACCAAAACTTTATTTAATTAAATCTCCAAATCCATATTTCATCCTTTTCTGATTTAAATAAATCAAATATTTAAGTCATGAAAGTC
This sequence comes from Sequoia sempervirens, assembly GCA_007258455.2. NCBI lineage: Eukaryota > Viridiplantae > Streptophyta > Pinopsida > Cupressales > Cupressaceae > Sequoia > Sequoia sempervirens. The sequence continues at coordinate 61,013,833 of VDFB02358134.1, forward strand.
AAACTAACCTAATCATCATTAATTTAATCTAACCATGATTAAATGCTAATCTTACCCACTTGCATTCTCTAGATTATGCCACTTGCACAAATAAATCCATTTATTGATTTATTTAAATCATCATTTTCACTCAACATAGCATTTATGGGGAATATTCCCTCAAGTTTGAAAAATATGACAAGTTGATTTGTCCCTCCAACATTGCATTTAATTCTCATTTTCTTGTCCCCCTCTCAAAATTTATTGCAAAATTTGAATTTGAAACTCCCTCTCATGGGCACACTTCCCAAATCTTGCACATCCATTGGCCTATCACCACTTGACAAGTGGCCTCTTCTCATTGGTGGATCTTTAGTCCCACATTCACCCATTTGGCCAATCTCTCATCAAGAAAATCTATAAAAGAAGGCCTTAATCCTCATCAATCCATCTACAACTTTTATGCAAGGTTACTCTCTTGGTTTGAGAACTAATCTTGCTCTTCATCATCATTGCATCTTATCATTTTAGCTCTTGAGCAAGGATTGGGAAAGGTTCATTTGCACATTTGACACCAATCCACTATGGAATTGGTATTTGTTGTTGTTTTCATAATGCTTTTAGTTTTCTCTTGTCATGTATTGCATTTGGAAGCATTCACAAGGTATTTCATAGGAGTGTTCTTGAAAGATTTGTAGATACTAACCCTTGTTTGAAGTTAGCTATGTGCATATTTTAAAAGGCGCTCACATTAATATTTCCAAGGATAAGGGATTGCTTCTGACATAATATGAAGGTTGGCCATTTTGATTTTGGTTTATGGTGGAAATTTATCGTTGAAGGGATGAAACATTTTTTTAAGGATGGCATCATTGGTTGTGTTTTGGGATGGAGGTGAATGTGGTAGAGGTGTACATGTGTGTGAGGGGCAAGTGAATAGAACACTTATGGCAGGTAAAGTGGTAGAAGATATGACATGAGATGCCACAAAGGTACACAGATTGCTAGTGGAAATATCTGAGGTAGGAATGCCATTAATAGTAGGTTGCATTGTTGTGGTAACTCGAGGGTTGGTGTATGTAGGAATGGAGGCAATGGTTATAGGAGAAGTAATATGGGTTCCTCCTTGACTTTGAGCAATTTTTGAAGTTTGAGTACAACTAGTCATGGAGGTAATATGTTTGCCAAAAATATGAGCTAGGTTACATGCAATCTCTATTCCTTTTTCACTTTCAATCATTCAGTGTATGTTATCTAGATGGTAGGAATAGTGGTGTTGGAAATTATTTTTAGTACTCACTAGGTTTTGTAAGTTTGCTAATTTTTCATGGATTTGGATCCCACATATGCCCAAGGTGGTGTATGGGTCCCACCATAGCTTTTTGAGCTGAGGAAATGTCGAGAGGTTAGAAAATTAAATGTATTTATTGAGTTTGTTAGGATTTTGATTTAATAAGCCTCAAGATGCATAATAAAGGGTCTTAGGGGCCTATTAATGATGATTTAAAGGACATTAATGCAAGAGGGCCCAAAATTAGTGTGAAGATGTAAATAAATACAGTTTACAACACTAAATTAAGGAAACAATAGGTCTATTTAGTTTAAAAGGGCCCTAAACATAATGTGCATGTATAAAACACATTACAAAACAAAATCAAGGCCACATTAGGTTCATTTTAATGTTAATCATTCCTAAATTAAGTATGAAAAAGGGATACCTTTTTCTACACTACATTAAATAACCATGAAAACCATAATTGTTCTTCTCCCAATACCTCTCCTACTACTGAGAAAGGTATCTTGGTGAAAGAAGATACAATCATTGAGAATCATGAAAGAATTTATTTTATCTCCCCTCCTCCCTCTTGGGAAGATATTATGACACAAGAAGATGAGATCATTGAAACATTCCTTAACACTACTCTACCTAATATTAATCCATCTCCCAACACCTCCCCTACTTGTGAGAATGCTTTAGTGAAAGAGGATACAGTCATGAATGATGATGAAAAACACATTTGTGAAGAAGATATGTTGGTGTTAAGAGATCTAGTGACTGAGAGCTTTGATAATCCTACCTCTCCGACATGGGAAGAAATTATAGGACAAAGGGATGCAATTGTAGATAACCATGATAATCACATTTGTTCTTCTCCTAATATCTCTTCTAGATGTAGAGAATATAGTTTGGTGTTAGAATATATCCTTGTTGAGAGTCATGGTAATATCATTTCTCCTTTTCCTAATGCTCCTACCATTTGGAAAGATCTATTTGAATGAATAAGTCCAGTCATTAGTAAGCATTCCACTCATGGTTGTTCTTCCCTTGATGCATCCCCTATTTGTGATGAAGCTACTTTACAAAACCTAACCATGGAATGTGGTGAACCTCTTATTTGTTACTCTCCAAAAATCTCTCCTACTAGGGTAGATAGTATGGAATAGGAGAATGAGACCTTTGAGAAAAAGGATAAATCATGGATAATGATAACAATCAAATTGGGCCTTCTCCTAATATATCTACTATTGATAAAGAAGATATTTTAATGTTAGAAAATCCAACCATTTCTAACTCCCTTAATTGTGATAAATTCATTTTAGAAGAACCAACCTTTGAATGTCATGAACATATAATTTTTAGTTCTCCTAAAAGCTCTCCTACTAGGGAGGATATCATGGTGCAAGAAACTGAGAACATTGACACATGTCTTTCAAAAAATAGTGATGAGGCTTCCTTAGATGAAGATGATGAAGTGACATTAGACTCTCCTTCACTAAGAAATCATGAAAATAAGGATAAGTATTCTAAGGTTATGCACATTAGATATCCCTTGAAGTACTCTCTTGAGTCTAAACTTATCCTTTACCCACCCTCGAACCAACCACAAACTCAAACCAAACTTATCCTCATCCTTGAACAACCTAGGAATAATGTTTCACAACAATCGAATTACAACATTGTTGCTCATAAATATAACATTAGACACAATCCACAACCAAGAGAAACATCTTCAACATCCCTCCCATTTCCTAATCCTATCTTGCTTAGTGCTCCTCATTTGCCTTTGCAAAGTGAAAAGGAGTATGACCTTGTTGAACAACTTAAGAATACTCCTACTAAGATATCCTTATGGGACATTATTCAAGCCTCCCTTCATTATTATAACATGATTCAAAGTGACTTACAACAAGTTCCTACCCTTCCTAATGTGTAATAAAATGATGTAACAACCCAAATTCAAGTTCTAACTTCAGTCTGTTGGCAGATGGTTGTCGCTTCCTTCAGGATTCGTGACATGGACTAACCTCCTCCTGTGGATTTGTTAACTCTGGAAGTTGTATCCTGCTTTAATAGGTTGATCTTTTGGTGCAATGTCAACTATGGGCCAACAAGTGGTATGAGAGACAAAGGTGTCGGGTTCGAATCCCCTTGAGTAATGTTGAGGGGGAGTTTTTTGGTAGATGGTTAGTGCTCCCTTCGGGATTCGTGACATAGACTAACCACCTCCCATGGATCCGTTATCTCTGGTAGTTGTATCAGGCATTAATAGGTCGATCTTTTGGTGCAATAAAAACTATGGGCCAACACGGTCAACTTAGACATTACTTTCCCTCAAGATGAGTTACCTCCATTAGAAGTGTAAAAACAAAATGAATCTTTCATGATATTAGTAAAATATAATAGGATAGGGATAAAGAAAACCTTTGTTGATAATGGTTGTGCCCTTAATGTTTTTAGTGTAACCCTTTTGGATAAGCTTTGCATGGATAAGTCAATAATTGAACCTGATTCCTTATCAATTTGAGGATTAGACAATGTAGGAAAACAACCTCTTTGTATGATCACTTTTCCTATTACAATTAGAAAGGCCACATTACAAACCCCAATCCATGTTATGCCTCATGATCTGTCATATAATATTCTTTTATGTAGAATATGGATTCATGCAATGAATGGGGTGCCTTCAAATCCTCATCGTATAATGAAGTATGTCTACAATAACAAAATGTATATAATCAAAGCCAACCCTAAACCAAATTGTTGTGTGAACATTGAAAAAGGCAAGGGGAATCCTTTGAAAACATTGACATCAACTACACAAGTGGAATCCATGCAAGAGAAAGACAAAGAAAAGCATATTGAAGAAGTTATGAAGTTATTAGAAGATGATTGGAGTTCCTTAGATTTCATACCCAGGTTTGATGGGTAACCAAATATCATAACAAAAAAACATGAAAAGAAAAATCAGTTATGTCAACACAAGATTTGAAAGCATTGACTTCAACCACTTTAGAAGAAGAAACAAATTACAAAAAAAAAATTCATGAAGCTGATTACGAACAACCACCAAATCTAAAAGAAATAAAAAAGATTTATGGAAAAGGTTATGAAATTATGAAGCAACTTGTTTATAGTGGAAAAGGATGTGGTGATATAAAACAAGGTATTTGTGTCCCTATAAAGCCTAACACATAAGAAACAACAATTGGTCTTGGTTATTGTCCCTCAAAAGAAACAAACAGGCCTTCAATCAATATCAACACTATTAGAAAAGATTCTTCTAAGCCAACTTTAACATTAGTGAATCCTAAATTGATTGAAACTAGTGGTCTTGGTTATTGTCCTTCCAAAGAAATGAAAGAAACAAAGAAGCCTTTTCTTAACATTAATTTCATCACACAAAGCACTCCTAGGACATGTCTTAGTAACGATTGGATTTCATTAGATTTTACACCCTCCTTTCAAGGAGAGAACAAAATTTCAAAATCTAAAGAGTCATGTGTAATTATGACATCTTTTACTAAGCAAGAGATATCTTTGTCACAAAATAAACATCTACTTTTGATCAAGAAAGTATCTAGTCGAGACTCCTCCAAGATCACTTGATATCTGTCCCTCCAAGAAACTGAAAGAAATTTTACTACAAGAATTCATTTTGTGCATATCATAGAGTTCATGGTCATTCTACTAATGAATGTAAATCTTTGAATAATAAAATTCAACATCTTAAGGATTATTGTGCTCTTCCTTGTGTTGAAGCACCTAGTTCCTCTAATTGATACTAATTTTCATCATCAATCATCTTGTCTCATCCTTTCCTTGCACTAAGTGGGGGAAAGGGGTTAGGTATCCTTGTCCTCGTATGACAATTTTCATTATCTCTTTTGGATAGTTGGCTTCCTTCCATGTATATAGGAGAAAGCTTGTGATGTGGACGGCATGCCATAAGTTGGCTCACATGTGACATACTAAGTTATGTTTAGTATTTCATTTTGGGGGAAACTCCTTTTCATGACATAGTTTCATTTGGCAGCATATGACTTGGAATAGGTCTTTCTATATAAGCTTTCATGTCTTCTTTATTAGATACTTTAAAGCAGATTGCTCACATCAATGGTGTTAGCAACTGTTTTAAAGTGGGGGAATACATCAACACTCATGTTTCACTATGATATTTTCTTTATTCTCACAATCCATCCTTTTCTTGGTGGTGTCATTAGCTTTGAATTCCTCTAAGAGCATGATATTTCTCTGATTTTTCCTCTCTCGGTGACATTTGGCACAATGTTCCTTAAGAAGAGACCTTATATGAACTAAGAAAAGTCCCTTTCAACAAATCTTTACTTGCATGTTTCATTTTTTGGTACCTTATCAAAGTTTTCGGGAGGTATAGCTTTGGTATTGTAGTGTAGAAAAATGCATCTGTTTACAATTTCACACTAGTTTGGGCCCTCCCTTCAAAAATTGGGCTTCTTTATGTCTTATTTGGTCCTATTTTGCATCCACAAGCATTATTTAATTCATTTATCTAAGGATAATCCTGAAATTTATTAGATGACCAATCATAATTCATGTTCTTGGGTTGTGTGTTCCAGATTTAGTGATTTGGGACTCATACGCCACCTTAGGCATATGGGTCCAACCTAAGTCTTGGGGCCTAATCCTAAATATGGCATAAAACACAACATTTCTTGAAATTTGTGTCCCGAGCCTAGGCTACTAGGACTCATACACCCCAGCTGGGATATGAGTATCACTTTATCTTGGACCTATTTTGAATTAATTTCTTGGTGGCATTTTATCCTCTTGGATCTAATGCCAGCTTACAGTGTTGTAATTTTGGGAAGTTTGGCATAAAAAGTATAAATACAAGGTTATTTCACATAATTTGTCCTAGCAATTTTTATGGGAAAGTATCCTAGCAAGTTTATGATATCAAGAGCATTCAAGAGCTGATTATCAAGAATTTTGGAGTTATATTAAAGATTCAAGCATCATGCATCATTTTTGTTTTTGAGTTAACATTTGTGATGTAGTTTTTCATGATTTAAGCAAAGCATTCAAGTCAAGATTCATAACATATAATCAAGAGTCAAGATTTGCATTCATGCTAGATATTTCATACAAGATTGCAGCCTTTATTATAAGTGTTTAGTGAGTTGCAACATAGCATATTTAATCATTCATCATTCCTTCATTCTATTTAATTTCACTTCAAGGTTTAATTACCAAAATGGGGTTTGACCAAGGTAAATCCCTATCCACTAACAAATGAAAAATTTTCCTCTCTACATGTGTGATTACAGATCTAAGTGTTTTGAGGCTTGAAGATCCTTTGAAGATAAAGTTGCAAGATTGAATAAAGTTGTCAAAGTTGTCCAGAACTTGTCACCTTCACAGAAAGTCACCCGTAGGCCAAAATTCATAGTTTTAGACTCAAAGATCGGACATGAGAGAAGCTACAAAATATCACTAGAGGATACCATAGTTTCATCCTGTAAACAAATATTTTGGCACCCATGATCTTTGTGGTCCTTATAGGGTTTTTCACCAAAAAGGATAAAGATTGGGCCAAAATGCAATGTATTTGTTCAAAGATTAATGTTATGATGGATACGATATGCCTAAATATGATGACTAAATGCAATAAACTAAAAAATAAATAATTTACTAATGTTAAACCTAAGAAATGCAAAGTGCTGGAAAACACAGTGATGTATGCAAAAACACCTAAGAATGCAAATAAATGATAACAAAATTAAACAAAACTGGAGAGGTGCACTTGGAATCTAAAGTTTGATGCAGAGAGGCTCTAGAATCCTATAGAATTGACTGGAAATGTTGACTAGGAAACTTACACCAAGCTAGGTGATTTAGTCTAGTTTCGGGGTGTAACATAGATTTTGCAACCCTAATCCTTTCTAGTGCTTCTAGGGTTTTTCACCTAAAAGGAGAAAGAAGGGCCAAAATTCTCATGTCTACATTCAAATTTAATGCAATATGGATGGAATATGGATGTAAGATTCCAAGATGCAATGTTTGAATATAAGAAACTAATAAGATTAATTGCTTAATGAATGAAAACTAAGGAAATGAAGATTGTTTGAAAACACATTGTGTAATGCAAAACCACCTAGAAATGAATGCAAATTGTAACAAAATTTGACAAAACTAAAAGTGTGCACATAGAATCTTGATGGAGGCTTGATATGAAATTTGAAATGCTACTGATGCTCTTTTTCAGGCCTAGTGGGACTCATTCACCATCCTGGGTAAATTAGTCCTAGTTCTGCAAAACTATGTCGGAACATGTTTTAGACAAAAGGGCATCTAAAAATGTAGAAAACCAAAAAATAACCCTGGAGTGGGACTCATTCACCACCCATGATGAATGAGTCCACTTTTGAATTTTTTAATATTCAAGGGTGGAATCCAAAGCTCTTGGTATGCACTTTGATTCTCTACATGTGTCTGCTTCCGAAACTCTAATTTCTAAACCTAAAAATAATTTTTTGTTGATATTTTCATTTGTTGAATGAAGAGAAGACTTGAGAAACCTTCCAACTTGATTCTTAATGATTTCCTAAATTTTCAAACAGACAAGGCAAGAGAGAGAAATGTTGAATGTTAGGGCATGGGGGTTTTCCTTGGTCAAACCCATTTTAGGTAATTAAACCAAAATTATGAAAGAATGTAGGGAAACATGCAATAGTGGAGTTGATTACCTTTCCATGATGTTTGATCTTGAAATTCTACAGCAAAACATGAAGGATCTTCCCTTGATTGTCTGAAAATTGATCTTGAATGGCTTGTAATGTTAAAACCCTAGCTTGCTTGAGAAGATAAATGATGAATGAATTGTAAAAATAAGTTGAGAGATATAAATTAGAGCTTAGAAGGTTGTATTTATAGGTAATCCACCTTATTAGCCCATAAATTGGATCCCATAGGCCGATATGTGAAAATAATAAACTTAAATTTTAAAAAAAATCGCTCAAAGGTAAAAAATGAGCCAAATGGGACTCATTCACCACCCATGGTGAATGGGTCCCACCTGGATGTGACTGATTCACCATGGATGGTGAATGGGTCCCATAGGGGCCATTTTGATAGCTAGGATGTCAGTAGATAAGGAAATAAGGTTTAAATTTCAAATTTATTAGGTATTTCATCAAATATTGCCTTAGGATGCACAATATGGGTTAATAGGGGCCTATTAGTGATGATGTAAAGGTCAATTAGGGCTTGGGACATAGAATTCAGTGTAAAAGTACGTTTAAATACACTTTACAACACTAAAATGAGGTCCACATAGAATAGGAAAGCACAAGAACTAATGTGAATGTGCAAGACACATTACAACACTAGTTTAAAATTAAGTTTATTTTACAAGACTTCTAGATTGATGTAATAATGTTATTAAACACATTTTATAATGTTGAATTAGGGAGAAATAAGTTTATTAAGTCTAGAAAAGCGTGAAAGTCTCTTACAACACCTTTACAAGACATCAATAAATGCATATGATTCAGTTTGCAAGGGTACAAGACCTAGTGTGGATGCATAAAATGTCTCACAACACCTAAATCAAGGCCTCATTAAGTCCAATTTATCATGAATTATTCTCATGTCAAGCAAGAGGTCCTTTTTTCTACATTATACGGGGAAAATCTGCCAGAACAAGAATCTGGCAAATGGGTACTCAAAAATGTGAAAATCAATTTTCAGGCCTAGTAGTGGGACTAATTCGCCATAGATAGTGACTTAGTCCACCTAAGAATTTCTGGAATTTTGGAACATGATTATATAGCTTTCGGTCTGCAATTCCTTTTCTGACAAGTGTCTGATCATGATTCTACAGAAAACGGGTTGAAAGAAGTCTGCAAACTTAAATTAGGGGTTTGTTGACTTTGATGACTTTGAGGTATTGTTGACCACTTTTTGACACCAAACTCTTTGAAAAATTTGCATATAAGACCTGCAAACACTCATGCAAAGAAGGGAAAAGGTGTTAAGGGTTAGAGTATAGGGGTTTGCCTTGGTTAACCATGATTTGGTAATCAAACCCTATGAAATGAAATGAAATAAGAAGAGAATGATAAATAAACAATATGCAATACCATAAACATACCAAACCCTTGATGTAGAAATCTAAAGATATGTAATGTAATGCTCCAATGGATGACTTGATTATGCTTAGAGTGCTTGAGTGAATGCTTGATTATTGCTTGAATAATGAATTGGGAATTAGAAGACTGTAGGAGATGAAAAATAAGGCAAAAAAACCTTATTTATACTTGATTTTCCTTTATTTCCCAAAAATAACACATCACAGATCAACCTCAAGGGTAAGAGAACATAATCCTGCCAAGAAATAAAAATTATTTTGACTTTTTTTCCCAGTGGGACTAAGTCGCCCTAGATGGTGACTTGGTCCTATTGGCACTCTCAAATTTCTCAAATTTGAAGTGCCCATTTCGAAATTTGCCTCTGCACTTTCAGAAGTGCACTTAAAGAATATGCCAAAATGACCTGCTTTGAAGGGTCATAGTTTGAAGCCCGTTGATTTTTGTGCAAAACCCATTTGCAAACTCACTCGTGTCTTATGTGAGTAGGAATGTCAATTTTTAGCTTCCCACAATAAGTTTTGTCCGGGTTTTGAAAAGCGAAGCTGGAGGGTTTTGTCACTTTTTAGCTGTTTGCAAACGTTCAATTTTGCAAAGTAGCCTCCCGTTTGAGCTTGCATTTTGCAACTAGATGATCGTTATGTCAAAATGAATGTTGTTCTGCATTCTCCATACCAAGACGAGGTCACATGTCAATTTTTAGAGCTTGACTAGTTGATTTTCTATTTTTAGTAAATCAAAACCAAATGCAATTTCTTTAGTTCCGCATCTGCATTTCCAAAAACCTTTCTGAGGGGTCAACTTTGACCTTGAATATCTTTTGATGGAAAATGTTTCATACCAAGCCTTCTTGCACATGTGCTCTCTATACCAAAATGATCTATCGTGTCCAGTGGTAGCTCACCAAGAGTTGATTTGATATTTGGCAACGAGGTGATTTTGTGAGTTTTGATTAGTTCAGAACAACTGTTTGTTGCAAAAAGTTCAACTTAGCAACTTTGACAGCGAATAAATTTTGTTTGGTGATTTATTGCTCCAATCTGTCTTTTGCATTGCATTCACTAGACCAATGGCTACATGCATACAAGTTTTCATGACTTCACGAGGTCGTTTGACCAATTTCCTAGATCGATTCCAGAGCTAACTGGGCCAGATTTCACCATTTTACAAATGAGCAAGAAATTTGATTTTAATGAAAACCCATTTTGTGTTTTCATTCTAGAAGCATTCTGAAGCTGTGACAAATCATTTTGAGCTTGAAAGTTATTTGACAACGAATTTTTTTTTAGCCGAGCCCACATGGGGACCCGGCATGCTCTTACTAAGAAACACTTCGGTTATGAAAGGTATGGATTTTAGAGCATTACTCCATCATGGGTTGTCATTCATTCATCATCATCTCAAGCTCCTTCCTTCTCTTTGTTGAAGATAGTTTTTCAATTGAGTTACAATGGACAAAGACATAGTACTATTTAACTTGGTCATCCGATTTGAATTTGATGCATACCATGCTATAAGCGACAAAGTTGCAAGCAAGGGTGAATGGAAAATTTTTATTTTTGAGGATTTTAACTTCCATGATGAAAGCAAGAAAACATTAAAGTAGCCTACTCTCAAAGCATGAAGACCCAAGGACCAAAAGGTAATGGGAAAGATCGAGTTTCCAAATGGAACCTCTACACTCAATTTTCATTAAAGAACTTCTATCAGCTATTACAGAGCTTATTTTTATAATAGATTAATAAGAGGTAAATATTATTGAGTAAAAGGAAACTCTTCAGAATTATTGAGTCATGGCATATGGCTGGAAGGGTGTTCAAACTAGCATGAAGTCCTTGAAGAGGGAAGTCTCTTATGATGCATCTTGGGAAGGCTCGAACTGTGCAATGAAATGTTGGCACCACAAATAGAATTTTGCAAATGCATCCACATGAAATGCAATGAGAGCTGAATACAAAAATTGAAATGTTGAAGACGCTTTAGAAACCTTCAAACAACATTGAGTGAGTGCAACACATAGCAAAGAGGGATGTGGAACATCCATCAAAGCACATAATAGAAATTGAAGACCCTAAAGAACTCTCAGCAGATGCAGGTAAAGCTCGAGCCATGGTGGAGGCCACACACCAGATCAAGGCCTTCACTAACTGATAAAAATAAATGAAACAAAAACTCTCAAGAAAATGTATAAGAATATGAGCATCCATCAAAGCATAAAAATATAGGATAGAAAATGCGAGCTATTTGAATGAGGCAACACAACAATATAGATAAAAAGCACACATCATGTGAGAATGCAGCCCACACATACAATTTATTTATTGAAAAGCCCTCAGGAACTTCAAGCGCCACAAAATGCAATGAAGAAGGAACACCATTGAGGGTTGCATAAACACACAAAATAGATTTGGTGAAAACATTTAAAAAAAAAACCTTCAAACAAATGGGGCGCGCAACATAAATAAAAAAATAATTTGTTGGAAATGCTTTTGAAAATTTCATGCAAATGCACTTCACTCGTGCCAAATGCAAGAGGTTTGCATTTGATGGGGCATGAGAAGTTAAATACATGAAGACACTGTGTGCCAAGGGTGGAAGTCTCTCAATTGATTTGTTAAAAGTGGTCTCAGAAACCTGAGAAAAAATGCATGGTGCGCATATGTAGTAGGAGGGAACCCGCACGTAGCAAAAATGCACAAAATGAAATGCTGAAAATGTCTTAGAAACTTTTAGATAGATTCAAAAGAGGGCAGCATAGGGAATAGGGCATGGAAATCCAACAGTGCACAAAGGGGAACACACCACACAGTGATCTACTGAAGACTAAAAAACCTCAAGCCAAGAAATGCCAGACAAAGGAGTAAATGTACAAGATGGAAATGTTGAACTCCACATTACTGCAAACAAGACAGTTTTGTTGAAAGCACTATAGCTTCATATCTGAAGGTGCACGGGCGTTGAAGTGTTACCTATTGCAAAACGCATACCCATCAAGGCAACATGGAGGAGTAAGGTAATCACGCACCAGTGAGAGGGGGTTCGAGCATCATGTGAAGAGGCTGCCACCATAGCCTGGACAGAAACCTTCATTACAAATGTAGAGTAGAAAGAATGTCATGAACAAAAGATTAGGGAAAAAGTGTGAATCAAATTGGGGAGAATAAAATCAACGGCCAATAATGACCCTCAAATGCAGCTAAATCTTGTCTATTGCTCGATGTCCCACTAGAAAAATTTGCTCACTTTTTAATTCCTGTCAGACTGGCGAGGAGTTGCCACGTGGCTTGTGGTGGGCCGAGGAAGAAAATGAGAGCACAGGTATATTTCCATTCCTTTAATGTTAAAGACAAAATATTTCAAGGTTTTGTCTTAACAATTCTTTCAAATGTTTCCACTGTAAAATCATGCTCGAAGTAAAAGGTAAATATTTCGATTGGCATGCAACGTAAAATGCACGGGACTAAGTGAATTTAATATTCACTATATTAACAAGTGTATTGTAGGCTGGATAGTAAAATAGATAAAGCAGCTGCACGTGAAAGTGCATGCAGAGCATTTTTATGAGACATTCTCTTTGCTAGGGAATTGAATATAAAAGGAGAATATTTTAATGTGAGCTGGAGGAGAATTGGTAAAGTTAAATACTTTAACATGAGAAAAGTGAAAATATTTTGTCTCAAAGGAAAAATGAATAAAAATAATGTGGAACAACAACATTGTTAAAAGGGCAGAAAAAAGAATTTTTCATGGGCAAACAGGGCAAAGGAAAATTTCACACAGTGAAGTAAAATGATAGAGATTTATCACATGGGCATTTTTTCTATTTCTCAACAACAAATTGTAAAGGAAAAATTGGTTGCAAGAAGAGAGAGAGGAGAGAGGCTTTACACATTTTATTGATCTACAGGAGATAATTCTCTAGATGGCAACTATAGATCAGCTCTTGAGCTTCTTCTAGAATCTTCCAATTCTCTATATAGTCTCTTCTCTTTTCATTAAAAAAAAAAAATTGAGGTTCTGGATTGGGCTGGGTAGATAGAGAATTGTAAATTCTGAGTCATTTTGAGTCTGTAAAATCGTTAATATCAATTTCATGAGAAAATGCCATCTAGTTTGTGCAAATAAATCATGCAAGTCATGAATCATATCTTCAAATTGTCTCCATATTTGTGTATTTTCAGTCATTTCAATTCAATAATACCAAGTATGTTTGAGTTTGGCATCTCAATTCTCTAAGATTGTTTTATTTGTTCATTGTTTTGTTTCAATGGAATGGTTAAAATGCTTTGAGTAGGTGATTGTGATTGAAGTGTGCAGGTTGGATTTGGTAAGCAGAATTTGAATGATAATAGAAGATGATCTGTTCATGCAATGCATTAACATTTTAAATCCATTGGTTGAATTTAATTTGAGGATGAATTTTTTTTCTGTGTTTGACTCCATGGCCTAGAATTAGGCACTGATTTATCTTGCAACTTAGTGCATCTCAGAAACATTTTATAAATTCAAAATCATTGAAATCCCTATTGTTTGGTGTTAAGTCCTACTTCCCAATTGTTGAATTAGTGTTGATATACCCACAATTTAGCCAGATTCAAATTTGTCATTACTTTCTTAGTGTATTTTCATTTGGGAATTATCTGCTATAAAAAGCAATGTCAATATGTATGAATGAATTAAGTTTTAGGAATTGTATAGGTTGACCCACCTTGGTCCTGCAGAGCCAGGAGTGTAGAAGATCTTAGTTTTTGACTGAATCTTGTTAGTTGGCCAAATCAACCTTTGATCCTGAGCATAAGACCTTGGCTAAGTCTTTAGGATTCATTTTTTTGTTGATATTTGGAACACCAACAGGTCCCACCAGGGAAATTTTACTGGGTGTCAAAATTTAAAGTGCATTAAATAAGGTCTAACAGGAATATCCTAAAAAATACACTTAAGTAGGGCTAGAAAGTGTGATAAGGGACCACTTAAACATGAGAAAGGGTTGAATTAGTGATGACAAGTCTATAAAAACATAAGATTTTGTTACAACTCTTTACAAAACTTTGAAATAAGACTTGGTAAGTAATAAAAAGGGGTTATTTAGGTGAATTATAATGAAAGGGTTCTAGAAAAGTGTGAAAGCAGGTTACAATAGTCTAGAACACTTTTACAAGACATCGTAGAAGTCCTAATGATTCACAAGGGTCCAAGTCCTAATGTGAATGTGTTGACCACATTACAACACTACATCTAGGAAAAATCAAGTCAAAGTCCACCAGGAGTGATTGAACATGAGAAAAATTAGAAGGGTTACTTTTTCTATTTCCACAGTTATCAGTGATAGGATGAACCTACTTCAAACTCACACTAAAATATCCAATCATGCAATCAAGAGGGGTTCAAATGTACTCGTGTTGGAAAGATGAGAAAACAATGATCAAGAGGGATGATCAAGCCCCCAGGATGAAGAACCCATGGCAAACCAAACATGAACTCAAAGGAACACACACATGAAAATGATGAAAATGAATGAAGGAAAGAAGATAAATTTTTGATCATTTTTCTAGCTCATTGTGGATTAGATCTAGGTTGTTTGTTTGGAAAATGCATACTCACTCTGGGATGAAAAAAATCATGGTTTTTCGTTAGGTGAGAAGGCCCAAGCATACTCACTTTAGGGCCACAAAAATTTTGGTTCTCTATGGGGCAAGGAATCGACAAGGTGGCTATGGGGAAAAGTCATTCCTTGAAATGGGCTTCCTGCTCAACCATACTAAATTTATACCTCCTGATAACTTCTGATAACTTTAATAAGGAACCACAAAGAAAAATGTTGTTTCATGCTTCATAATACAAGCAAAGCTTTGTATGCTTAGAACTCATGAACAAATGTAATGACACCACAGACATGCAAGCTATGTTATGCAAGGTGGTCATGTAAAATTCAAAATGCACCATGCAAAAGATGTTCAAAGGAGTCTTGTTTAGTTCATGACAGATCTTTAACTTAGGGAATATTGTGTCTAATTTCTCGAAGAGAGGAACAATCAACGAATAGGATATTCAAAACTTAGGGGATGCAATGTGTTACACCAGGCTAACAAGAGGAACATAATATGCTAAGATAGATCATGCTCATGAAGGGCACTATACCCAATGCCATCTACAAAGTGACAAACACATTGTTTGAAGTAACAAGGCTACACAAAGAACCAAGGAAAATAAAAATACAAAATGAATAATTCCAATGTATTCCCCCACTTTAAAGGAATTTCTACACACAGTTCTGTGGGAAATTACTTTAAAGTAGCAAATGAACAATGCAAAATGAAAGAAGACATGAGAACCAAATTGGAAAGCCCCTATGCCAAGTCATACATTTCCAAGTAAGGTTGTGTAATGTAAATGAAAAAAAAAGGAACACACCAAACACATAAGGGATCTATGGATTTGGGGTCAGTATGTTTGTTGCTAAATTGTTTTGATTAAAGAGCTCAAAACTTTCATCATTCCCCAAATACACATAAAACCAGAAGAATGACACAAAGAGAGTGAAAACAAAACAAAAAGAAAGTCTGTTTTGAGTCAACATGGAAGAGATAGAGGGTATCTCAATGCTTTGCATCATCCCCAAAAGAAAAATACAAGCAAAATGAAAATAAAAAAGTGAATGAAAAGGAAATTTTTTTGGGTCAACATGAAAGAGGGATTGTAGTCTTAATGCCTTGCCTCATCCCCAAAAGAAAAACACAAAAAAAAGGAAAAAAATAAAATAGAAATAAATTTTGGGTCAACATGGAAGAGACAGGGTGTCTCAATGCTTTGTGTCATCCCCAAAAAGAAAACACAAAAGTGAAAAGACAAAATTAATTGATGTCATATAGAAGAATGAAGGTACAAATACAAGAATGTTACAAAGACAGGAGAACATCAAACATCATGTTATAGGGGAACATGATACACACATACTATAAACAAAGATTTTGGAACTTGAATGCTTTATGATCCTTCTAGGGTTTTTCACCTATATTCAATAGGAAAGGTGATATTAAGGATTGTGTTGATGGTTTACTTCTCTCAGTCTAAGATGTTTTCACAAGTAGAAAAGATAATGGAAGGATGTCTAACATGTTTCATGATGACCTCATTATTGTACTCTAAATGGAACTTGTAATAGGGGATATTGTATTTATGCAATCCATTATTAACCATATCAAAACCACATCTCTTAAAAGGAAATATGCTAACATGAAAAAAAAATCTATTCAACTTATGCAATACTTCAAAAATTTAAACAAATGGCCTAGATATCTAAATATTTTCACTACTGAAATGAGTTTTGGAATGATTTTTTTCTAAATGACCACTAAATGGATGGTTTGGCTTAGATACATGAAACAAAACTTCTCAAAAATTTCTAGACTAATACAGTAGGTTACCAACAAGCCTAGGAAGTACAAAAACTAACTAGAAACCTCAGAAAAGTTGGTTTTTTTAGGCCTTCAAGGGCTCATTCACCTAGTTGGGCGTATGAGTCTCACCTAGGGTTTTTTACAATTTCAAATAGTGAAAAAAAAGAGCAAACGGTACTAAAAAATTTGGTAAAAAGACTTGTATAGGGACTAAATTGCCCAGATGAGTGAATGAGTCCCAATTAGGGTTTTTAAACCAAATTTAGTGAATTCTTAGTCGATTCTAGGGTGTCTAGGTTGTATGTTGACCTGACTATTTGTAATTATAAATTTTTTAGTGAAATTGAATGATTTAAGATGCAAAAATGCAACCTATATTCACTTTTCACTAATGCATTGTTTATAAGCCTTAAATGAAAATTAACTAATGCAAGATCTAATGCAAAGTTAATGTAAGCTAAATCTAGGACTTTAATGCACTATAAATCAGAAAGAAGAGGTTCTAAGGATGTGTTCACCAAAATGAACAAAAAAAAATAGGATTCCGCCTTTTAGGAGATGGAACTAGGGTTTTAGGGGACTTATATCACTCTAGTTCATTAGGAAACCAAGATCCCTCAAATAGTTGACTCAATTGAGAGAAGTACTTCTAATAATAGGACTAGAAGGAGTTTTCCTTAGGTGTGACTAAAAAGGGGAGGGGGTTCACCACTAAGTGAATTCTTAGAAAGAAAGAAATGAAAGTACTATACAAATCTGACTATGTGACCCATCTAATGAAACTTAAAATTAGAATGAGAGACTGAGGATAAGCACCTGGAAGAAAGGAGATGTCCAAAACAAGGTCTACAACTTTGAAATTCTAAATTTTTTATATGCACTGGGACTCATACGCCAGGCTGGGCAATATAGTCCTAGTCTAGGTTTCTAGGTAGAATATGGAATCTCCTGATGACTGTTCTGGATCTATAGATATCTGGTAAAAAGGTTGTACTAGGAATCATATGCCCAAACTATTGTAAAGTGTCCTACTTTTTTTACAAAGTGTTTAGGGAGTAGAATTTTGAATTGAAACTTTATTAGCCTATGAAGATGGATTAAATAAGCACTTTCCCAATAGTTTCATGTAAATAAGTTGGATATCTTTCTCTAGATCTGAGTTTCTATGAGCCTTGACTTCTTATGACAACTTTTGCATCTTTTACAACTTTGCAATTTTGGTACTTTTGAAGGCTTCAAATCCACTTTTTCTTCAACCTATAAACTTGTAATCACATATCAAAGAAGAGAAAATTCAACATTTTTCTATTAGGGAATTGGTCAAACCCCATTTTGGTAATCAAACCTTAATGAGAAATGAAACATAAAGCACAAGATGAAATAATAATAGCTTTTTTGAAACCTTGTAGATCTACAAACAATCATGAAGTGGCCTCAATGGATGTAGATCTTGATCATGATTCTTGATGAAGGATAATGCCTTTGAATAATTGAATTGATCTTGAAAAATTCATCAGAACATTATCCCAAAACCACATGCATGATTCATCAATCCTTTGACTTGATCATGGATCTTCATTGTTGCAATAATCTTTTACAAATCTACTCTTGAATGCTTGAAAATATCTCTTTCTTGAAGATTCTTAGGTTTCTTAGGTGAAATAATATTTTGAAACCTTAATTATATAGGAATTCCATCTAATTTACCATTTATTAGATCCCAAATACTGACATTCACAAAATTTGAATTGAAAACCCTGATTTCCTGCTGAAAACCCTAAAAAAGGGACAAATTGGAATCATACACCCACAGTGGCATTTGGTTCCCACCTAGGGGGACTCATATGCCCAAGGTGGTGTATGGGTCCCAACTTAGCTTTTTAGGATGAGGAAATGTTGGGGGGTTAGAATATTAAGTGTATTTGTTGAACATGCCAAGATTTCAGTTGAAATAGGCCTTGGGATATGCAAAAAGGGTTTTAGGGGCCTATTAATGATGATTAAAAGCCATGAATTTAAGAGGTCCCAAAACTTAGTGTGAAGATGTAAATAAATACATTTTACAACACTAAATTAAGGAAAAATTAGGTCTATTTAGCTTAAAAGGGCCCTAAACTTAATGTGAATGTGTAAAAAACATTACAACACTAAATCAAGGCCACATTAGGCTTAGATTAATATTAATTATTCCCAAATTAAGTGTGAAAAAAAATAAAAAATTTCTACACTAAAGTTGGGAGTCAGGCTTTCTAGTTTAGATTCTTTTGTAGGTACTTCCAACATGCCTCTACAACTTTACAACTTAAGATAAAATGGTTTGCCTCTTCCTCATCCTCTGTACACATTATGCATATGTGTAGTCCATTGATTCCTACTTTGATTAACCTCTCCTCAATTGGAATACACTCTTGGATAGCCACCTAAGCAAAGACTGCTACTTTGGGAAGGCACTTATTGCTTCAAATCCATTGGGTTACCCAATCTTCCTTGGTTACTGCCACCTCATTTAGCTTCTACCCAAAATATTTTATAAAATATTGCATTAAATAATTTAGTTATATTTAAATGTAATTTTTTGTTAAAAAAAGTAGGGGAAAGGGCCCTTGAACGCAGCCATAAAGCTGAATGAGGCCTAAAAGGCACCAAAACAACCAAACAAAATAATAGGGTACACAAAACCAACCAACACCCTACAAAAAGACCAACACCTACCTACATAAAACAACATAAACCATATACCAACATAGAACAACAGTCTTAAAGAAAAAACTAAAACTATCTTTATGAAGCGCACATAAGTTGATAGAGAGTAACAAGTAAAAAAACAAAAAACACCAACCACCATACCCAATTACTCCTTTGAAAAGTAGATAAGCTTAAATTCATTCTCAAGTTATTTCATAGCCTCACTATACTGCTCCATCAATCCAGTCGCACCAATATCCAGTTGCTCCTCCACATCCTAAGGGGCTTGTTTCTTACGAAGACCTTTCCTGGCCTTAGTCACCCCAGTAACCATCTCAAAGATGTCCTTACAAATTATGCCCAAAGTAATAACTATTAGCTTGTCAAATGCCCTATCCATCTTGTCCACTTTCCATTGAAGCTCATGGATTTGTGAAGAATAAGGCTCTAGGGGTGCAACAATATCCTACTTAAGTCCACTCTTATCCTTCAAAGACTAAATAGTCAACCCTCTTGTGGCTTCTCTAACAACCTCCTCAATTTCACACTAAATATTATGAATCCTTTCCTCCTCCTCATCCTTTGAATCTTTGACCATAGGTTGATCATCTCTGACCAATTCTTCATCCTATTCGTTACTTGTAGAATCTTCCAAGAGATCTTCTCCCAACACAACTGATAGCTCCTTCTTACTCAGATTAATAGGAGGGGGAGTTTTTTCTTCTAGGTCATCCCCAGGCTCTTCAAAATAAAGTTTATTCCCTTTGGTAGACTTACCATCAAGCCTAGGAAAATGCCTCTCACCCCTCCTACTACTAGAATCCTCCAAATTTCCTTGCTCCTCTTCATCTCTTATTTCAATTGTGAATTTCTTGGAAATTTTAGGCTCAATAATTTCCCAAGCTTTCCTTTTGGGGCCAAAGTTTCTACAAGGGTAGCGACTAGTTTCTTTTCCTTTAGGATTTTGAGTAAAAGGGTTACCCTATGTAAGGAGGCCTTTAATTGAAGATTGTTTAAAACTAGACAGACCAACAAGGGGCTTTTTGGTGGGAGGCCTTACTGAGGAGGGACCCACATCAAAGGAAGTTGCTAGAGTGGGGTTGGGGGGGTTTAACATGAGAAAAAATGGAAACAAAACTAGTAGGGATGTTGCTAGGAGTATTGACAAGGGGTAATAAAAACAACATAATTATACAAGCATTGGATCAAACCCTAGTGGAGAGGGGGAGAGGTATTGTTAGCCTTACATTGCTTTAAAAATGAAAACACAAAGAAAGGAATATTAATTCTTTCATTCCTATGAATATGACATAGAAATTGGAAATGGTACCCGTGGACAATGGTGAATTTTCCTTCTATTGTGAAGTGCTTCATTATGTGAACACTAACAACCCCAAATTGAGTTGGGAGGTGCTCTCTGTCATAACCATTCTAGCTTCTCACAAGTTTTTCATTGTCTTCAAGGAAGCTATCCATAAATCTATGGTAATTTCCATTACTAATTTTGGACACCCTTAAACCACTATATTGTAGACTTGTCACAGCAACAATCAACTTGGGAGAAACTTCAAACTCTGTACTATCAATTTAAACTTTGTCCTCTCTCCAAGAATTATAAAACCTAGCAGTAATGTCATTATTGTAGCCACACATCACCATAAAGAATGGTGTCATACCATCCACCTTGAATAGCCTCTATAGCTCAATGTTTTTTTGTAAAGGCACACAAGATAACGTCCTAGACCCTTTTTTGGGACCCCCATCGAATTATTGTGAAAATTGCGAAGGAAAAAAGTCTTGTCTTTCCCAACAGTCCAATTACCTTTCTTAACAATAGAGTTTGTGGGAGAAGACACAAAAAAGAAAGAAGTAAAATAGTTGGTGTCCCCATTTGGCAAAAAAATAGGAGACAACTCCTCCACTAGCAGGGTTCTAACATCACACAGCTTCCAAAAATGTCTAGTCGGAACCATCGAGTAAGTTAGAGGTGGATAAAATTCCATCTCAATTTAGCAAACCAAATCATGAACCCATAATCCATGTGAGAATGGACTCTGTAAATAATGAAAGGATGTCTAAAATATTGTGGCACTTGAAACATGTGAGTCATGATGAAGAGGAGACATCGTGGTCATCTATCATCATGGAAATATGCCTCAAATCCATTCCTTCAAGGGAGAGATGATCTCCCATCACAAAATTTATAATTTCCATGAAAGGGAAAATATTTAAAAAATAAACCATCTCAAGAAATATATTAATTAGAGAATGAGTCCATAAAGGACCTATTAAAATATAAAAGCTGGAAATATCTCGAGGCACAAGAAGTAGTCCAATTAGATCACCTGTGAACATCAAATCCTTGAAATGACAGTGCCAAGTCACAAAAGTGTATGAAGAAAATGAAACCCACCACTGTTTACATCATCCATCTCACATCGAGGATTTTATTTCTTCCCTTGTAATTAGCCCATGTCATCTGAGCTAGACACATAAAAATATGCCATGTATACAAAGAATCCTTCCGCACCCATGCCACATGGAACTACCACTTCCAAGTCATGAAAGAGAGAGGAGAAGTGAAATCCAATGTGGTTGGAATCATCCATCCCCCACCAAAGTTAGTCTTTCTACTCCAATGAGTACACCTCACCCTCTCTGCAGGATCCAAATAAGCATGCCACGCAACCACCCAAGCTTACGACACCCTAAACACTTGGATCCCCACTGTTCCACTACCACAAGTGCCTTTAGCTTTCCAAAAATGGTTTGAGCCTTTACCCTAGGTCACCATAGGACTGTTAAGATTCAAATTTAATTTTGAAAGAAGGCGTGTTTATCTAATACAACCCATCATCCAAAAGATGTTATGAATAAAATTTGAAATCAAAAAGGATAGGGAGACCAACACCCCAACCATCACAGTGAGACACACATTAAGCAAGGTGAACAGAAACATCATTGAAGGTTTAAAGGTGCCCCACCAATTTGGTCTTTAGCTGACCATTCCTTGATATGAGTTGGAAAATCCTCAAATTTCCAAAATCACCAATGGGGAAATGAGAGCCCCAAGTTGGAAATAGAATTAGCAGGGTTATTTCCCTCCTTGTAGATATGGGAGAATCAAATACTTTCCATAGAAGAGAGCACTAATTTAGAGTCCAAAATAAAGCTATTGATGTTCCAAGGGGGGTTAAATAAGCCATTTAAAAAATCCACAATCAGTTTTGAATCACCCTCAATCATGAAATGCTCAAAACCCAAATTTTATAGCGTCTACTTTGACACTAGTATTTGAGCCTATAAATTTCACATAGGCATCCATACACAATCCATTGTGGTCCCTAATCAAACCACCCATCGCATCCAAACTAGGATTCCCTTTAGAACATCCATCAAAATTTAGTTTGACCCAATCCTCTTGGGGGGGCCTCCACCTGGTCATTTTCCTTTTGTAGATGTTGTTCTAGTTGATCTTGGTTAGGTCCAGGTTAAGTATTTAAATATAAGTTAATTATCTATAATACAATCAATTAATAAAAATATTAGAATTGCAATCAATGTTTTTTCAAAGTAAATGTAATAAATAAATAAGAGGTTAGAAGGGCTTAAATCTAAAATTGATGATGATAAATAATTTCAGCGTTATTTTGATATGGTTTATCACTATCATAACATTTCTAGGTCTAGTTTGATGAATCTATAAGAATTAGAGCTCGCATGATAAACTCCACGAACTAATAATGAATATCTCATGAAAATATGTGGATGAATGCACTATCTCACAGGTCCAATCATATTTTTTGTGAGCTTGATGACAATATTTGTATCTTATTAGGAGGGACATAAATAAATAATTTAACTCTAAATTTTTTCCTAAAATTTACTATCTTAAACAAACAAAATATCAAAAAAGACAACGTGATGTCTAGATACACCATCAAAGATCTTGTCAACTCTACAAATGAATAAGTCATCCTAGGTCAGAACATCCTATGAACTAAATAAATGATGATGAGAAATATTGAAGAAAATATACACAAACATACAAGTGATCTATATAATGGAAATTCATATTTGATACTATTCTTTTCCTTTAATATTGAAGTTTTCTCTAATAATATACCTTTGTAAATTTACTACATATTTTTTCTAAATTGCAATGAGATAATAGGTTGTTGCACAAGACATGTGCTAGGTCATCTCAAAATAACTAGCAAAGGAATTAGGGAAGTTTAAAAAATATTTCGGTCTTAGGATTTATAGACCATATCTACAGTTGACAAGACCACCAAATTCAATCCTACAACTCATGATATTAATTTAAAAGGTAAAACAACTATTTTGAAGTAGGGAACAAATTTATGCAATCAATACAAATAGGGGTTAAATAGATATGAATAATAGCTAATAAGTGTGGGATTGTTAGCCAATCATAACATAAGAGTGGTACCTTTTTATATACTATTACAATAACATAATTAAATCAAGGTATGTCAAATACTAAATGAGAATTAGAATGGGTAGTCTAATTTTACAATAATATTTTATCCTCGCTTTAAATATGTTTGTTATTATAACATGAGAATGCATTTCAAATTATATTAATATTGGAAACCATGAAAATTAAATTAATATTAATATGCTCAAAAAATTATGGATCCATCAAAAAATGGATTCAAATATTACCCTATACCATGTACTCAAAATGAGCATTCCATCAAAACCTAGAAAAAAAATAAAATCTAATGAGTATCATGTACTATGTTGGAATTGATTATTACCATGCCTTATTTTTCTATTTTTATATTATCCTAGTCATATTTATTGATAATTGATCTAATATATGGGTATGTGCAAGATCATTATGGAAAAAACAGGCCCTTAAGTGGCAAAAAAATTAGAAAAATCGAGTTAGGCAACTTGACGTAAAAAATTTGAATAAGTTATCTATATTATTTTAAGGTAATTAAAGGTGATATGTTAATAAAAGGTGATATGTTAATACTAATTTTATATGTTGATGACCTACTAATAACATGAGAAGATCACCTTATTACTCAATGTAAGAAGGAACTGGCCTCAAAATTTGATATGAAATACTTGGGCATTCTACATTACTTCCTTGGGTTAGAAGTCTGGCAGAAATTAGATGGTATCATTTTAAATCAAGGAAAGTGTACTATTGATATTCTGAAGAGATTTGGGATGTTGTACTATAGACCCATGTCTACACCTATGGAAACCAACTTACACAAATTGAAGGAAGCAATAATGGAGTCAAAATTTGCAGATCCTACTCTCTATAGACAGATAATTGGATCATTAATGTACTTGGTTAACACCAGACCGGATATTTGCTATGCAGTGAATGCTCTAAGCTAGTTTATGTGTGAACCAAAAGAAACACACCTTGTTGTTGTGAAGAATATATTGAGATACCTTCAAGGTACTATTGGATATGGTCTTAAATACAAAAATGTCAGCCTAGATCTACATGGATACTCTAATTTAGATTGGGCTGGAAGTGTAACCAATCAGAAAAGCACATCAGGATGTTGCTTCAGTTTAGGATCGGCTATGATCTCTTGGATCAGCAGGAAACAGTCTTTAGTGGCACAAAGCTCAACATAATTCATATATATTGCAGCCTCTATGTGAGCAAGAGAAGCAGTATGGCTCCAGAAATTGCTTGTGGGATTATTTGGTGAGCCCCTAAATCCTACTATTATCCACTGTGACAATCCTTCTATTATCCACTATGACAATCAGAGTTGTATTAAGCTTTCAGTGAATCCAGTATTCCATGATAGATCAAAGCATATAGAGATTCCTTACCACTATGTGAGAAACATGGTAGAAAGGAATGTGATCTAGTTGGAGTATATTAGTACAAGTGATCAAACAACAAAAATTCTCACCAAGCCTCTCTCCAGAGTTAAAGTTGAACACTTTAGGAAGAAACTTGGTATGGTAGAAATGTAAATTATTGTTGAGATTGAGACTCAAATTGTTTATTTTTTACTAATATATTTTAAAAATGTTTAATGTGTAAACTCTTTTGACATGTGTGTGACTCCATGAGTTTATGGCCCCCCTTGTGTACATTATTGAAAGGTGATGATCTTTCTGATAATGAACACTTGTATTTGACATTGTAAGGTGATGACTTTACAATGATTAGTTTCACTATCATGATGGATATCATGTGACTTGATATCCATAAATATGTCATGATAGTATCTCTTGGACATTTTGATAGATATCATGAGACTTGATATCAGTTGAAGATCATTATGATCCTTATGAGATAATCATGGTGGATAAATGTATCCTTGGATATACCATGATTTATTATGGTAGACATCATGAGACTTGATTTCAGTGCACATATTATAATGAAGATGTGTTATGAATAATGTCATGTGACTTGACACTCTTAGAAGCATACCATATCTTTTGATATCATGAGTAAGGTGATATCACTATATACTTGGTTAGTTTTATCTTCCCTAGATAAGAGGGAGTGTTGAAATATGGTAGCTTCGGTCAGATATAGAAATGATGATTGATTTGATAATATGTGTGTGTATATATATGTCAGTATGTACTGACATATGTATACACACATATATATATATTTAATTATATATATATATTCATGTCATCATTTGCAATAAATTCTGGAAATCGATGATCACTTATATAACTGATCAAAATCTACTATATTCCAAGTATATTATCGATCTACATTTAGAGTTTATTACTTGCAGATTATTGGAATTTCATGTTTCATATAGGTTCCCAATCGAGCATCATTATCAATGATCATTTCCAGATTGGATATTAGTTATTTGCATAAGATAATTACAGATTGAACTTTGTAAGCATTTATGTTTATTAACAAACCTCAATTAGAGATCAGGTGTTTAGTTAAGATGAAAAGGAACAATTCATGAGACATCTCATGAATGGACATGCCTCCACTTTGTGGAGACATGTCCGATCATGGGATGTGTCTCTTCCTTATATATTTAATGTAGATCCAATCCATAATTGGAGATATCGAAATCAATAAATGTTCTGCTCTTGTAGATCGAATACCATTAAGGAAAAATTCAGACTTGTGAATTCATGATTAGTATTTTTCAATATTGATTTGGCATCAAATTCATATTTATCAAGTTCAATATTCTAATTATAATCTGCAAGAAAGTACAGTGATTGTAAGAATCATATTCTGAAAATAGAAAATCCATAGATAGATCAAATCTGAAAGAAATTTAATCATTTTTTAACAAATAATAAATGAAAATTTATAAAAAAATATTCATGCATTAGATTATGGAAATAATGATCAATTCTAAAAAAATATAGGAAAATTAAATATTTATAGTAAAAATTATTCAGTATGATATGATGTCAATCAATAATAATAGTAGAAAAAAATAGATACTAAAAATTAACCATAAATATTAGAACTATTTTTTAATTTTTTTATAAAAATTATAAATTTAAATAACATAATAAATTAAGTGAATCGTTGGTTAATCATTCTTAACTTTGGGGATAATTTAATATTTTAATTGACTTAACATGTTAGAATCTAAATATGTTGATCAATTAGGTTGGGTTATGATATTTTTTAGTTATTTGTTATTGTTGGTCTTCTTCATGGATTTGTTGTATCTATTCCTTCTATCTCCTCTGTCATGATTTGTAAAAGGGTTGGGCTCCTCTCAAAAACCCATTTAGCTAGTCAACATAATGTCATACATAATTTCACTAGCCAAAAGTTCCCAAATTTTTTGACTGAATAAATGCATATAGATGCTTAAACATAAATGGTATAGATAACCTTGACATATAGATTTTAAGCTATTTTTTTTACTTCATTAGATTCCTTGAACATTCATGTAATTCATATATATTCACTAGTTTACGTAGCATCATAATTGTTACTCTTAACAATTTTACACTATGTTTGGTACCCTATTTTACATATAAAATTAATTATACTGATAATTATTTTTTTTAAAGTTTATATTGGGAAAAAAATTAAAATATTTGACATCCCTAGTTTGGGGCCAAAATACTCGAACAAGGGCGGGAGCACCCTAGTCATAAGGATGTTCTTTTTAAATATATATCACTTTGAATTTGAACCTTGAGTATTTTAAAATGACCCCAATTTGGCTTAAGTCTAAAAATATCAATTTGGATGCATATATAAACAATTTTTCATGTCATTTGAACATTAATAATTAATAATCAAGAACAAGGTACTCTATTGAGAAATCATGAACTATTATTCTCTAATTTTGAGGACGCATGCAACTTATTATTTGTATGGTAGGTACAACAATACATTTGTGCTATGTGGACTAAGCTCTTAAAAGTATTGAAGTAAATTCATACATTATTCATCATTTTTTTGTGGCAACCTATTGTGTGACATCACTTCAATAGGGGTTCCATACCTAAGGTAACATTGTTTTATTCCATTTATTTATTACTTTAATTTATTAATCACTTCACCTCTACCCAACAATGGATATGAAATATTTTCCACTATCATCATTTCTCTTGTGGAGGTGGAAACACCAATATTGGGGTTTTAATAAGGTAAACTCATATACAACACAAAATTTTCCTTATTTTCATGTGTATAGGCTAGATCAAGAACCTTTATCAACAAAAAGTTATAGAGGAGCATAAATTAGGTCAAGTACTAGAGAGATATGACATTGAAAATAGTTAAAACACCTAGAATAGGATAGTTCCACCCCTATCTCTCCATTTTAGGCTCAAATTTCATCTATAGATGCTCCTCTGGCTGCATTTCCCTAATTTATCTCTATTTCTATAATTTTCCATTTTTGTCTTTGAGATGAATTCTATTTTTATATCTAGAGTTATATCAATTAGGTTTTAATCAATTATACACATCAAATTTTCCTTCCTTAGAAGAAAAGACCCAAAACCATAGTTGATTGGATCTCCTTTGATTTAGTTAGTCAATTATCAAAACATAGTTGGTTTGTATTCCAATGTTAAGCCAAAGGGGAAAACTAGATCTAGGATAATTAACTTGTTGGATATAGATCACTTTTCCCACTTAATATTTTGATAAAATATAAGAGAAATTTAAATTTTCATAAGGTTACCAACATAAATATCACTAATTCAATAGCATAAATGTCTAAAATATCATGCTACATATTAGGATCTTACTAATGAAATCACTATACTAGGTGATATCCTACTTATTTTAGGTAGAAAAAAAAATGTTTGAATGTATCTACTACCTCTCCATGGAATAATGAACAAAATAAAGTTCAAATATCACTCCCATATGTGCCTTTTTTGACCTCTATACCTTCATAGAAATATGAAAAATTGTCCTTTCTCTCTTGCATCCCTTTATATATGTCAAAATAAATTCTAAAATCCTTAAATTCACTGAAATCTTAGTGAATCATTTTTTTCCTCATGCCTTCTCATTTATATATTTTATTTTCATTGAAAAGTTAAGGTTTCAACCTACTCCCTTGAACCGAAAAGAAAATGGGTGTGGGGGAGTACCCACCTCTATTCTCCTTCAACTACTCAATAATGTCCTAGGAATCCAAATTGGATTGACTATCAACTGAACAATGAAGACCTAGGAGGGGGTTCTTTAAGCTTTAAGGGATTCACCACCAAGCAAAATATTGGAAAAGACACTTTAACATTCAATTTACAAAACCTAGTAATGCAAGCTAAATGATGAATGCAAATGATGAAATTAAGAAACATAAAGTAATGATGCATGTACCTAGGAAGTATCGAAATGCGATGAGGATTTTGGGAATACAATTTTTTTGTCAAAATGTGCTATGGAGGACTAATACACCCTTACTATTCTCTTAGTTCTGCTACTATTTTCTGGGGTAGATATGGAATCTTCGTATCTCGAAATTGGATCTGAAAGAATCTTTGAAAAATACCCTTAAGAGGACTAAGATACCCTAGGTGGAGACTTAGTCTCATTCTGAATTTTTGGAATCTCTGAATGTGGCTCTGAGGCTCAAGGTCTGCACTTCCTTCTTCTCAAATGTTTGGTCCTAAAACCTCTAGTTTTGGCCTGTAGGTGAGTTTCTATGAAGTTGACAACTTTGTAATGCAACTTTGCAAATTTTCACTTTAAATGATCTTCAAGTCTTCAACCTAAATCTGCAATCGCAAACATGCAAGAGAGGAAAAACTTGTTGATTGTTAAAAAATGGGGGTTTGCCTTGGTCAAAGTCCTTATTGGTAATTAAACCTTGGAATGATCTAGAATAATGAAGGGAATTGATGAATGAGCAACATGCAATGTTACAACTCACCAAACCCTTGTCATGAAATTTACAAACTTGTGTGAAGTGGATAGCTTGAATGTAGATCTTGAATCAAAGGAATTCTTGATAGATCTTGACTTGAATTTCTTGCTTGAATCAAAACCCTACATCACAAATGTTAGCTCAAAAACACACATGATGCAAGAAGATCCTTGATATGATGCTTGAATCTTGATGATGGCTCCAAATGCTTGATGAACTAATCTTGAATGTTGGAATACTTGAATACTTGGAACTACTTATATTTATTATTATATTGGTAGATGTAGAATATGAGAGAAGGAACCTTGTATTCATAATTATTGTGGACAATGATTTTAGATTGCCCAAGGGTTCCTCTAACTCTTCTAGGTTTTCCACCTAAAAGGAGAGGAATTGGGGCCAAAATGCAAATTTCTACACTCAAGATTAATGTAAAATGGATACAATGTATCTAATTATGATGTAATAATGCAATAAATTGAAAGAAAGATGAATTATTGATGCTAAATCTAAGAAATGTGAAGTGCTAGAAAACATAGCATTGTATGCAAACATGTGATAAATGACCTAAAAATGCAAACAAAACTATATAGAAAGTTATGAAATAGAATGTTTGCACATGGATGTTGAAAAAGGATGGAATGAAGTTTTGGAATCCTGACAAAACTGATACAAAATCTGACTGTGACACTTGTGCTAATCTAGGCAACTTAGTCCCAATTCTAGAAAAAACTGATTTGAAACCCGCTTCAGCCAAATGGGTATCCAAATCTACGAAAACCTCTGAAAAATAGGTTCAATGGGACTAATTCACCACTATTGGTGACTTGGTCCACTTTTGAATTTCTAAAAATTTGAAAGTGGAAATGGAAAACCTCGGTCTGCACTTTAGTTCTCGACAGGTGTCTGCTTCTAAAACTATATTTTTTGGGTCTGAAAGTGACTTTTTGTTGATATTTTAGCTTTAAAATAAAGGACAGGTCTTCAAAAATTCAACCTAGTCATCAATGATATTCAAACCCTCAAAGTGTCTAAATCCGCAAACACACAATGAAAGAGAAAGAAATGGTGAATGTTAGGGCATGGGGGTTTGCCTTGGTCAAACCCCCTTTTAGGTAATTAAACCAAATGAAGAAAGAATGTAATGAAGAATGAAACAATGGAGTTAATACCTTGCCATGATGTTTGTTCTTGAATTACGACAACAAAACATGAAGAAACTGCCGGTGAATTATGTCCTTGGAAGCTATCTTGATGACTTGCAATGATAAAACCCTAGCTTACTTGACTTGAGAACATGATGAATGATGAATGACTAATGACGAGTTCTGAAAAATTAAGACAAATGAGAGGGAAAACTCTATATTTATACACAATTATGTCCTAATTCCTAAAAATGCCTCATCACAAGCCGACCTTAGCTCTTAAGAAATAAAAACCCGAAAGAAAAATTATTTTATTTTGATTTTTGAGCCAAATGGGACTAAGTCACCACCAATGGTGACTTAGTCCACTTGGGCATTTTTAAGTGGATTTTGGTGAACCATAGATTTTTGGTTCCTATGGACTTCCCTAGCTCTTCTAGGGTTTTTCACCTAAAAGGAGAGAGATAGGGCCCAAAAATGCTAAGGGTTCATTCAAATTATGTTATGTATGATGTTGTCTAAGCTAAATGAAATGAACTAAATGAAAGTAATTGATTTCAATGAATTATTATGAATGCAAAACTAAGATTTAAACTATGCTGGAAAACACATTGTGATATGCAAACAATGAACTAAAAGATGAAACAATGTAGAACATAAAGAAATGAAATGAAATAGAGTGCACCTAGGCCAAATTTGATGAATATGGAATGTTGTGAATGTTGTCTGAAGTTACTGAAAATAAACAGTGGGACTCATTCACCTAGGGTGGCGAATTAGTCCTGCTACTAGTGAAAAAGTGTCACGATCAGGTTTCTGACTATTAGGATTTGGAATCTGCTTGTCTGGTTGTCGAAATCAATTCTGTAGGAAGTGGATAGAAAACCTTCTCTAAGCTTGAAATAGAGTAGATTTGAGTTGAAGCACCTAGTTGAATTTTGACCAATCTTCAATCATCTACATGCTTGTAAAATCTACACACAAAGGTTTGCAAACACACATGCAATAGGGGAAAATGGTTGAGGGTTAGCCAATAAGGGTTTGCCTTGGTCAAACCCCACTTTGGTAATCAAACCCTTCTTAAAATAATGAAATGCAAGAGAATGATAAACTAACAACATAGAAATGCTATCAACTTACCAAACTCTTGATTATGCAAATCTGAAGTAATGTCAATGGATGCTCCAAAGTGCTTGAATAATGCTTGATAAGATGTTGTAAGATTCATGAATGCTTGAGATTGCTTGAATAGGATATGTGAATGTTAGAGGATGAATACTTAAATGCATGGGGTTTTAAAATGAGGTGAAAATCACTTATTTATACCATCTTTCCAACATCAAATTTTTTTGAATAAAAACCCATAAGGAAATTTCAAAATTTTTGAATTTGGATCCAAGGGGGACTCATTCGCCATCCATGGCAAATGGGTCCCACCTAGGACCTGAAAATGGGTGTCAAGAATTATCTTGTATTTAATGTTGTTTGTTGGACTTACATTCAAAAATACACTTAATTAAGGCTTATAAGGGCATAAAGGTGTCAAATAAAGCATAAGAAAGGGATAAATAGTGAAGTTGTACATAGAAAATCATGAAATCTTGTTACAAGACTTTACAACACTTCAAAATAGGACTTTTTAATGATGAAAAGGTGATTTTTAGGTAAATTATAATGAATAGAGTCTAGTTAAGAGTGTATAAATTTCTTACAACACCTTCACAAGATGTCATTATTTGAATTTTAGTACCTAAATATGCATGTTCAAGCCATGTCACATCATAAAATCAGAGCAAAATATAGCAAACACCATGAAACAAGACCTAAAAGGCCATGAGAATGACAAGGGGCCATTTTTCTATGACACATTTATCCCCCACTTTAGTGAGAGGATGAACTACTTCAAACTCACAGTAAGGTAGCCATGAACATCAAAAGGAGGGTTAAAATGTACTTACGTTAGCAAGATGGAATACAATGATCAAGAGGGATGATCAAGCCCCTAGGATAAATATACCATGGAAAACTAAGCATAAGAACAAAGGAACACACAAGTGTTGAGAATTGGATGAAGCTTCGATCGTCCATCCAACTAGTTGTGGATTAGATCTAGGCTAAAAAAAAAATGTATACTCACTGTAGGGCGACAGAACTCATAATGGTCCACCAGTTGAGAAGGCCCAAATGTACTCACTCTAGGGCCACAAAACTTATAATCGTTTGTGGGGTGAAAAATCCCAAAGGTAAGATACATACACTAGTTGGTAGGCACTAACAAACACAAAGGTGGCTATGGGGAAAATTCATGCTACTAGGTGGGCTTCCTACTTAACCATATCAAAGTTATACCTCTTGATAACTTTAACAAGGCACCAGAAAAGAAAAATGTTAGTTCATGCTCCATGAGACAAGCAAATCTATGTATGCTTAGAACTCATGAAATAAAAGTAAGGTACCACAGGCATGCAAGTTGTGCTATGCAAGGTGGAAAAAATGCAAAATGTAAAATGTAAAAGATGTTCAAAGGAGTCTTGTTAAGTTCATGAAAGGTCAGTCACTGAGGGAACATTGTGTCTAATGTCTCCAAGAGAGGACCAATCAAAGAATAGTATATTCACAACTTAGGGGATTTAGTGTGTTGCATCAAGCCACCAAGAGGAATGTAGTATGCTAAGATAGATCACACTTATGAAGGACATCACACCCAATATCATCCACAAAGTGGAAAATGCATGATATAAATGACAAGGCTACAATAGGAACCAAGAATGCAAATGAATTATGGTAATGTATGCCTCCCAATTTAAAGGAATTTCTACACATCGTTATGTGAGAAATTTCTTTAAAGTAGCGAAGGAAATAAAATGCAAAAAGGAAAACAAGACATGAGAGCCAACTTTGAGAGCCCTATTCCAAGTCATATGTTTCAAAGTTAGGATGTACATCATGTCAATGAAAATGAAAGCAAAAGAAAGGGAGTTTCCCCCCAGAAAAGAGCACACCAAACACATAAGGGATCTATGGATTTGGGGTCAGTATGTTCATTGCTACAATGTTCTTATGAAAGAGCTCAGAACTGTCATCATTCCCCAAAGCACATAGAATTGGGAGAATTACACAAAGAGAGCGAAAACAAAAGAAAATGAAAGTTGGTTTTGGGTCAACATGGAAGAGACATTGTGGTCTCTACACTTTGCATCATCCCTAGAAGGAAAACACAAACCAAAGGAAAATGAAAAGGCAAAAGAAAAGTGAAAAAGTTTTTGGGTCAACATGAAGGAGACATTGCGGTCTCAATGACTTGCGTCATCCCAAAAAGGAGAACACAAAACAAAAAGAGAAAAAGACAAGGACCTTGTGGGTCAACATGGAAGAGACATAGGGCGTCTCTACGCTTTGCATCATTCCCAAAAGGAGAAAAAAAGAGAGGACCTTTTGGGTCAACATGGAAGAGACAAAGGGCATCTCTATGCTTTGCATCATCCCCAAAAGGAAAACTCAAAATGAAAGAAAAAAAAAGTGAAGATGCACAATAGATAGAAGAATAGGACAAATAGAAGAAGTGTACTTGAAGAGAAGGAAATATCAAACACATGTTACAGGCCCGAACACGATACAAACATGAAAGAAAAATGAAAAGGAACAAGTAATGAAAATGTAAGTCAATCATTAACTGAGTTATTGGTTTCTCAATCTTAAATGGTTAAACGGAAAAGGAATAACATTGTTAAGAGACAAAGGAAAATGCATTACAAGGACAAGGCTAACGTCTTTCCCCCAACAATGTGTAAAGGAAAGAATGAGCTGAGGTGGGTGATGGGAAAGGATCACGCAATAGGGAGAATAGGGAATTCTAAAACTATGGCATGATGAAGGGGTTTTTATTGTTTTAAGGTATTACGGGGGAATAATCAGTATCAGTTAAGTGATACTTATCCAATATGTCCTTCAATATCCGAAATTCTTCAGTTCGATGACCAAGAATACGATAATATTTTCAAAATGGTATGTTAGAGTCTTTAGGATGAATAACCAACCTATTCATAGGTGGTAAAGGTATAAGACCTTTGTTTAAAAGTGGTTGAAGTTTTCTTTCAAATTCAAGTGGAGGGTGTGGAGGAAACTTGAGCTTCTTTAATTTGTAAGGTCATATTTGTTTGCTAGATTCTCATTGTTCATGAATAGAAGGAGGAAGACGACCCATAGGGATCCTAACATAATTTTCATTAGAAGGGGATAATGGTTGTTCACATGGAGGGAGAATGTTAAAGTCAGGAGGAGCATCAAAGATCACTATACCATCATTCTGAAGTTTTCAATATTTAAATTGAGGCCCATTAGTATGAGGAGGATCTTGCTATCCTAGTCCTATTGTGTTTTCTTCAGTTTTTTTTTGTTCAAGAAGTTGATGAATGTCATTTTCATGTTTTGTGTCACAACTTTGTTTACTTAGAATAGTGAATCCTTTACCATATGTTTTTGCAAGGTTTATAGTAGTGTTTGTGACTTTCTGATTGTAAAAGGGTTGTGAGTGTGTTTGTTTAGAGGAACTAGGTCTACTTGAGGGAGGAACCTTAGGTCCTTCATTGATTTCAGGATGTAAATATGCAAAGTGATCAGGAGGTGCAACAGTAGGAAGATCTTGTGACTTCATGGAGGGATAAAAGACTACACTGGCTTCTAGGTTATCAAGGAAGTCATTGTAGAACTTGTTCATGCTAGGATCATCTTCTCCAATGATGTCCACTTCATGAGGAGTTGAAGCAGCATGTGGGAGTTCAAGGTCATTAAGGTCACATCCAAAGGCATAATTGGACATGTCTACCAATGATTTTAATGAATTCCAAAACTTATTGAAAGAAAAGTCCATGATGCAAGTAAACTAAGATGCAATAAATGATGGAAAACAAAGATTCTATAAATTAAAATAGAATGCAAGAATAGAAAACTGTAATGTAGGAAAATGCTAGAAAGATGTCAGAAATGTAGTTTAAAAAGTGTAGAGGGATGGATTCACCCAGGGTGGGGAATGAGTCCCAGTATGATATTATTTTGTATTTTTTAGAAATTGGAATGTGATTGTAATGATCTATAGAATGCTATTAAGGATGCAGAATGCATTTTTTTAGTTTTTTCAATGATATGCAATGCAAAAATGAAACCTAAACAAAGTTTTCACTAATGTAATATGAAAAGTCCTATAATGCAAAAACAAAAAAAAGTCCTAATTATATGTTAATTGAAGTGTAATCTAGGATGCAATATGAAAATGAAATAAAAAATGAAAAGCATTAAAAATGCAAGTTCACCAAAATAAACCATAGATTTTTGGTTCCTATGGACTTCTCTAGCTCTTCTAGGGTTTTTCACCTAAAAGGAGAGAGAGATAGGTCCCAAAAATGCTAAGGGTTCATTCAAATTATGCTATGTATGATGTTTTCTAACCTAAATTAAATGAACTAAATGCAAGTAAGTGATTTCATTGAATGATTATGAATGTAAAACTAAGATGTAAACTATGCTGGAAAACACACTGTGATATGCAAACAATGAACTAAAAGATGAAATAATGTAGAACAAAAAGAAAGGAAATGAAACATAGTGCACCTAGGAAAGATTTGATGAATCTAGAATGTTATGAATGTTGTCTCAAGTTACTGAAAATCAACAATGGGACTCATTCTCCCAAGGTGATGAATTAGTCCTGCTACTGGTGAAAAGGTGTTAGAAATAGGTTTCTAACTATCGGGATTTAGAATCTGATAAAATTCATATTTTTAGTCTTAAGGTGGGACTCATTCACCACTAGTGGTGAATCAATCCTCTCCCAAAATTCTAATAAATTAGGAGACAACTCTACAACACCAAATCTAGAAATGTCTGCTTGTCGGGTTGTCGAAGAAAATTCTGTAAGAAACAGACATAAAACCTTCTCCAATCCTGAAATAGAGTAGATTTGACTTGAAGCATCTAGTTGACTTTTTCACCAATCTTCAATCACCTACATGCTTGTAAATTCTGCACACAAAGGTCAGAAAACACACATGCAATAGGGGAAAAATGGTTGAGGGTTAGCAAATAGGGGTTTTCCTTGGTCAAATCCCACTGTGGTAATCAAACCCTTGATAAAATAATGAAATGCAAGAGAATGATAAACTAACAAAATGAAAATGCTATCAACTTACCAAACCCTTGATGATGCAAATATGAAGTAATGTCAATGGATGCTCCAAAGTGCTTGAATAATGCTTGATAGGATGTTGTAAGATGCTTGAATGCTTGAGATTGCTTGAATAGGATATGTGAATGTTAGTGGATGAATACTTGAATGAATGAGGTTTTAAAATGAGGTAAAAAACACTTATTTATACCATCTTGTGCCTTAGTAACCCATTCATACCTCATCATAGGCTGACATCAACTATTTTTGAATTTAAAAACCCAAAAGGAAATTTCAAAAAAATTGAATTTGGAGCCAAGGGGGACTCATTCGCCACCCATGGTGAATGGGTCCCACCTAGGACCTGAAAATGGGTGTCAGGAATTATCTTGTATTTAATGTTGTTTGTTGGACTTACATTCAACAATGTACTTAATTAAGGCTTATAAGGGCATAAAGGGGTCAAATAAAACATAAGAAAGGGATAAATAGTGAAGTTGTGCCTAGAAATGCATGAAATCTTATTACAAGACTTTGCAACACTTCAAAATAGGACTTGTTTAATTATGAAAATGTGACTTTTTAGGTAAATTGTAATGAATAGAGTTTAGAAGAGTGTAGAAATTTCTTACAACACTTCACAACACCTTCACAAGGCGTCATTATTTGAATTTTAGTACCTAAATATGCATGTTCAAGCCATGTTACATCATAAATCAGAGAAAAATAAACCAAACACCATGAAACAAGACCTAAAAGGCCATGAAAATGACAAGGGTCAATTTTTATACAACATACTTGGGAATTATGATAATTTAAATAATTTTTATTTGATTCTTCTCCAACAAGACACTTAAGTAAGACTTGTAAGTGTATAAAGGTGCCATTTAAAGCATAAGAAAAGTGTAAATATTGATGAAAAGCCTAGGAAATTGTGAAAGTTTGTTACAAGACTTTACAACACTTTGAAATAGGTCTTGGTAAGGTCATTTAGGTGAATTATGATACTATGGTCTTAGAAAGGTGTGAAGATGTGTTACAACACCATACAAAACCTTTACAAGACATCAATAAATGCATTTTATTCAATTTGAAAGGGCCCAAGACCTATTGTGGATGTGTAAGACACCTCAAAACACTAAATAAAGGCCTCATCAAGTCCAATTATAAACCTTTTGATTGGGATGAGGATTTTATACAATATTTTGAGAGTTTAAAGGAATACATTACAACTCCACCTGTTTTACAACCTACAATTCCAAACAAACTGTTTATCCTTTATATCACAGTGTCATCCCATGCTCTTGCAACATTGTTGGCTCAACAAGATGATCATGGAAAAGAGCATCATGTTTATTACATTAGTCAAACATTAATTGATTATGAAACTCGATACTCACCAATTGAAAAACAATGTTTAGCCCTTGTGTTCCCTACTAGTTGTTCCATAGAAAAATGGCCCCTTATCATTTTCATGGCCTTTTAGGTCTTTTTTCATGGCGTTTGATCTATTTTGCTTTGATTTTATGTTGTAACATGGCTTGAACATGCATATTTAGGTACTAAAATTAGAATAATAACATCTTGTGAAGGTGTTGTGAAGTGTTATAAAACTTTTTTACATTCTTCTAGACTCTATTCATTACAATTCACCTAAAAATAACCTTTTCATCACTAATCAAGTCCTATTTTGAAGTGTTGTAAAGTCTTG
This sequence comes from Sequoia sempervirens, assembly GCA_007258455.2. Taxonomy (NCBI): domain Eukaryota; kingdom Viridiplantae; phylum Streptophyta; class Pinopsida; order Cupressales; family Cupressaceae; genus Sequoia; species Sequoia sempervirens. Next base: position 61,052,682 of record VDFB02358134.1, read on the forward strand.
TAATATGATTTCACACTTTTCTAGCATAACTTCACCATTTATCCATTTCTTATGCTTTATTTGGTCCCTTTATGCCCTCATATGCTTTAATTAAGTGTATTTTTAAATGTTAGCCTAAAAAACAACATTAAATACAAGATGATTCTCGACACCCATTTTCAGGTCCTAGGCGGGACCCATTCATCGTGGGTGGTGAATGAGTCTCCCTTGGCTCCAAATTCAAAAAAATTAAAATTTCCTTTCGGATTTTTTTTTCAAAAACACTTGATGTCAGCCTGTGATGAGGTATGAATGGGTAACTAAGGCACAATATTGTATAAATAAGTGATTTTCACCTCATTTTATAGCTCCTACAATCTTATTCATTCAAGCATTCATTCACACATCATCTCAAGTATTCAAGTATGTTACAACATTTTATTAAGCAATATTCAAGCACTTTTTAGTATCCATTGACATTACTTCAGATTTGCATCATGAAGGGTTTGGTAAGTTGATAGAAATTACATGTTATTAGTTTATCATTCTCTTTTATTTCATTATTTCATTAAGGGTTTGATTACCAAAAGTGGGGTTTGACCAAGGAAAACCCTCAACCATTTTTCCCCGATTGCATGCGTGTTTGCAAACTTTTGTATGAATATTTAACAAAAAAATTGGTGTTGAAGATAGGTCAACAAGCCAACTAGGTGCTTCAAGTCAAATCAACTCTATTTCAAGTTTGAAAAAGGTTTTATGTTTGTTTCCTGTAGAAGTGACTTCAGCAACCCGACAAGCAAACATTTCCAAATCTGGTGTTGTAGAGTTGTCTCCTAATTTCTTAGAATTTTGGGAGAGGACTGATTCACCACCAGTGACAAATGAGTCCCACCTTAAGACTGAAAATTTAAATTTTCTCAGATTTCAGATCCCGACAGTTAGAAACCTGTTTCTGACACTTTTTCACCAGTAGCAGGACTAATTCGCCACCTTGGGCGAATCAGTCCTAGTGTGAAATTTGAGTAATTCTAGAAAACATTCACAACATTCCAAAATCATCAAATCTTACCTAGGTGCACTCTGTTTCATCCTATTTGTTTTTGTTATGCATTATTTCATCTTTTAGTTCATTGTTTGCATATCGCAATGTGTTTTCCATAATAGTTTAGATCTTAGTTTTGCATACATATTCAATCCTATAAGTCACTCACGGGTATGTGCAGGATCATGATGGGCCAAAAAGTGGCAATATGATGGGTATGTGGCTGACGACTATTTTTTTACCCAAAATTGATGAAACGAAAAGGGTTTTTAAAGGAGATTCTCATATTTCCATCAATATAAATAATGCTTTACTTTGAATTTAATAAGTAATTATTATTAATTTTCTATTAAAATTACTAATTAAAGTCCGATTGATAGGCTGGTTGAAAAACATTTATAGCTTTCAAAGCAGTATCACATTTTGAATCCAAAAACATCACATTCTATGTTTTGCATACTATAGGATTAAAAAGAAAAAATGAATTTCATGAAGTTTTGATCAAGTTAAGGTAATTACATATGAGTTTTTATTTTTTTAAAAGTTGTAATAAAAATTCATAATTAATTATTTACTTGGAAAAAATTACAAAAAAATATGCATCACATTGGGGCATGAGTCCTCTACTTATATCTAAAATCTTATAAAAAAAATGTTATCATTTTATTTTGGTTAGGTGGTCAGACAGACACCTACTTCTTATTTTTTCCCTGAAATTTAAGTACACTGCATTGAAATTTCAAATTTTCACCAAATAGATTTTTTATTTTTTTGAAACAAACCTAGTAGTTGAGAAAATGCATTCAGTTTGCTATAGATTCTACTCTGACATATTTTTGAAATAATATAGATAACTTATTCAAATTTTTACGTGAAGTTGCCTAACTCTAATTTTTCTGATTTTTTTGCCACTTAAGGGCCTTATTTTTCCATGATGATCTTGCACATACCCTGACTTGCATTTAATTCATCTCATTTGACTTAGACAACATCACACATAACATAATTTGAATGAACCCTTAGCATTGTTGGCCCTATCTCTCTCCTTTTAGGTGAAAAACCCTAGAAGAGCTAGAGAAGTACATAGAAACCCAAAAATCTACAGTTCACTATTAAATTACAACATTATTTAGTAAATGTTGAAATACAAGCCATAACAAAATTTCATCCTCTTAAGAATCTTTTTTAATAAAACTGACCTGTTTGGATGCTTAGCTAAGTGGGTGATGTTGTTAACTGAGTTTGACCTTAAGTTTGTTTCACAAAAAGAAATCAAAGGACAAGCCTTAATTGATCACTTAGCTGATGCTCCTTCTCCTCTCGCTTTACCTAATAATGACTCCTTTCCTAACGATAGTAACTTGACCACCAATGTTAAAACATGGGAATTATATTTCAATGGATCTAAGTGTCAAATAGGTTTCGATGTTGGAGTGGTATTAATTTTTCCTGATGGAAATCCTATTCCCTAGTCCTATCGGTTAAATTTCCTATGTATAAATAACATTGCTGAGTATAAGGCACTAATTGTAGGATTGTGAGCTGCTTTAACCATGGGTGCTAAAGATATCAAGATCTTTTGTGATTCGCAATTAGTAATCAAACAAATTAATGGGATATATCAAACTAAACATGAAAAATTATCAACGTACAAGAATTTGACAATGAAACTATTAGAAAAGTTTGAATCATTCGCCATTGATAACATCCCATGAAAATAAAATTGACATGTAGATGTGATGGCAAGTGCAGCCTCTCTTATATCCCCACACGATCCTTCAACAGACTTCAACTTCATTATTCACCCCATCATGAAACCTTCAATTGATACTCACTTAGAAGACATTTTAACCACAAATCAAGAAGCCTCGCGAGAATGGTATGATACAATATAAAATTATTTAAAATATGGTATCATTCTCAAGCCCACAACGATAAACACTCGAAATCGCTTACACAAACTAGTAGTCGAATACGTGATCCTCGCCGATGTGTTGTATAGAAGATCCTTCAATGGTCTCTTACTAAGATGTCTTAAGGAATCTGAAATTTCTATAGCCCTTGAGCAGGCTCATGCTGGTGCTTATGGAGGTCATTTTGAAGGATGGTCATTAGTGCAAAAAATTATCCGTATGTGATATTATTGGTGACATATGAAGAAAGACTGCTTTTCTTACGTTAAACGATATCACAAATGTCAAGAACATAGAAATTTGATCCATGCCCTTGCTTCTAAGCTCCGTATCCAAATTCCCATTTGGTCATTTTGAGTATGGGGATTGGATCTTATTGGAAAAATTTCACCTCCCTCTTCTGCCAGACATACATTTATAATAATTGCAACAGACTACTTCACAAAATGCATGGAAGTTATTCCTCTTCAATCTACGAACATTAAAGTAATTTGTCATTTCATAATGGAACACATAATTGCTCATTTTTTCCTTCCTTTTGCAATCGTTTCCGACAAAGGAACCCCATTTAAGAATAATGAAGTCAAGAAATTCCATGAAATATTCAACATCTAACATCACTTTTCTACGCCATACTATCTGAAATCCAATAGACAAGCTGAAAGCACTAATAAGATCCTTGAAAAAATCCTATAGAAAACTATTAACAAACATCATAAGGATTGTCATATGCAATTACATTATGTGCTTTGGGCTTATAAAAAAAGTGTTAGGTTATCTACTGGAACTACACCCTATAACCTTGTTTATGATACTAATGTGATCATGCCCTTGGAGTTAGAGATTCCTATGTTGTGAATCTCTCTTCAAGACCTTATTAACGATGCCACTTATAAAGACCAACAATTGCATCATCTTGAGATGCTCGATGAAAAATGCATTAATGCTCTTGAGCATCTCCAAGCTTACATTAAACAATTATAGAACAAGCACAACATTGAATGTCATTCCTCAAACGTTTCATAAGGGTGACTTCATTCTCTATGAGAATCAACACAATACTAATGTTGACCATGAGGAAAAAGATAAATTCAGCCCTAATTGGTTAGGACCATACATAATCGATACCAGTTATGGGTCTAGTGCTTATGTCTTAACTGAGCTCGACAGAACACCCCTTAAGGAACCTATTAATGTCACACATTTGTGTCAGTATTATCTCTAGTCTTCGTAAATAGTATGAATTATAAACTACTGTTGTCTAAGTTATTTGGTTTCATTCTAAATAACTTTCATAGTGTAGTCTCCCATAATGTTAAGTTCGATCCTTATAAGCATTATAAGTGTATCTAATTTATCATACTCTCTTTAATTCAACAATGTTATATCTAAAGTGAGACTAAAATATCTTTTACATTAACATCACATCAATCATGTTAAATAATGTAGACATTAATTAAATACTTTTCACTAAACTATTTAATTAGTCACATTTCTATTTAACATTCAAATAAATTAAGACGAATTGCAACAACATAAAATGCTTCTATATATATATATATATATCTCAAAAAATTATGTACATCTCATCATCATATACAAAATAACCAAGGTCTATTAGAGTTAGACCACTCGGGCTCTAGCGCCCATGATCCGGTCCCAAAAAGTAGTGAGATGGTCGTGTGTGATTGTTATCGTGATTCATTGACTTTGAGTGCATATTCCATACCCTGTACTCACCCAAGGGCTACAAGACGATCCTCTACCATTTGATCCCTCTCCAATCGTACTTGTGCTAGCTCTGCATGCAGTTTCTCAAACTTTGCTGAAGTATACAATGACTATACTACACTCTCAGCTTGACGGAGTCATCTCCTCACTCTCGTACGCTGCCCGCAACCTCCTGAAAGGTCTAAGCGACTCTAGCTCCTCCTCCATGATTGGTGGGGGCATGTAATTAGGATCCACCTCCTCCTCGTCGATGGATGTAGGGGGGTGATCCCACAATAGTGGTTTACAATTTTTGGCCAAACTGGACACTGAAATTATTATTATTAATTAAATATTCACATTCGGGAACATATGGTAGCTAAACCATGAAGAATTTGAAGATGATACAAACTAGAGTCTCGTCACATTTTTTCTGTAGATTCTAAAAATATTTTTTTCAAAATTTTTGGAATTAGATTGCACTTCTTTTTCCATCAGCCATGAAAACTAGTTTTTTTAAGAAAACAACATTTTTAAAAAGTGACGCACACCGTATAACGCATAACTATTTTTCCACGAAAGATAAAATTATAATTCTTTCAAATTTGTATTCATAACTTTGATATCTAGTGCTTCCACTTGGTTAGATAGTGTTTTACTAAATATTTTTTCTTTAATCAAGTTTCGAAGTCAAACCAATTACAATTCAGACATAGCGCGATTGTATAACACAACTTTTTTTGTATATATCAAAATTCAATTTTATTTTTTTTGTTGGATCAAGCACTTCAATATATAGTGCACTCATATTTTTCAATTTTTTCTTTTGATAATCTACTATTTTTCCACATGTGCAGAACAAAGACCTTCATTTTCAATGAAAAACCTATGTTTAATAAAACTAAAAAAACAAATACATAATAAAACCAAAACATATTAAAATTATATTCGTTGGATAGCTCATTCCGAGGACTACCTAATTCCAGTTGGGTTTGTGAATATTCATCCATTTTCATGCTCAACCCAAGCTTCGAAGTGCCAAAATTTAGGTTTTTTGTGTGTCTTAGGGAGGGGATGAGGATTTAGGGGGGTTCAAGCGAACCCCTAGGGGTTCATTCGAACCAGGGTTTACACCGTACAACACAACTTTTTTTCCATGAAGGATAAAATTCTAATTCTTTCAAATTTATATTCGTAACTTCGATATCTAGTGCTTCCCCTTGGTTAGAAAGTGTTTTACAGAATATTTTTCTTTAATCAAGTTTCGAAGTCAAACCAATTACAATTCAAAATAACGCGATCGTATAACACATAAATTTTTTTGTATATATAAAAATTCAATTTTATTTTTTTTGTTGGATCAAGGACTACAATATATAGTGCACTCATATTTTTCAATTTTATTTTTGATAATCTGCTATTTTTCCACATGTGCAGAACAAAGACCTTCATTTTCGATGAAAAACCTATGTTTAATAAAACTAGAAAAACAAATACATAATAAAACCAAAACATATTAAAATTATATTCATTGGATAGCTCGTTCTGAGGACTACCTAATTCAGTTGGGTTTGTGAATATTCCTCCATTTTCATCCTCAACCCGAGCTCTGAAGTGCCAAAATTTAGGTTTTTTGTGTCTTAGGGAGGGGATGAGGATTTAGGGGGGTTCGTACGAACCCCTAGGGGTTTGAGTGAACCCCTAGGGGTTCATTCGTACAAGGGTTTACACCGTATAACACATAAAAATTTTTCCATGAAGGATAAAATTATAATTCTTTAATTTATATTTGTAACCGATATCTAGTGCTTCCACTTGGTTAGACGGTGTTTTCTTGAATATTTTTTCTTTAATCAAGTTTGAAGTCAAACCAATTACAATTAGGACATAGCACTATCCTATAACACATAACTTTTTTGTATATATCAAAATTCAATTTTATTTTTTTTGTTGGATCAAGGACTTCAATAAATAGTGCACTCATATTTTTCAATTTTTGTTTTTGATAATCTTCTATTTTTCCACATGTGTAGAACAAAGACCTTCATTTTCAATGAAAAACCTATGTTTAATAAAACTAAAAAAACAAATACATAATAAAACCAAAACATATTAAATTTATATTTGTTGGATAGCTTGTTCTGAGGACTACCTAATTCTAGTTGGGTTTGTGAATATTCCTCCATTTTCATCCTCAACCCGAGCTCTGAAGTGCCAAAATTTAGGTTTTTTGTGTGTCTTAGGGAGGGGATGAGGATTTAGGGGGGTTCGTACGAACCCCTAGGGGTTCATTCGAATGATGGTTTGCTCGATTCGAGCGAACCTCTTCAAGGGGGTTCGCTCGAACCCCTTTCATATGCATTCTTTTTTTGTTTTTGGTGGCAAAAAGTTTAAGGGGTTCGGTCGAACCTCTTTTTGGTTAGGTCGAACTTCTAGGTTCGTACAAACCCCCAAAATCACTTTTTTTTTTCCACGGGGTCATTTTTTCTCAGTTTTCCTTCCTCTATCAAATTATAAACCACTATTGTGGCTTCACCCAGGGACTATCTCTACAACATCCTGATGATAGAACTCTCATCAGTCTCTCGTCACTCCTACAAGATAGAAAAGGTACACAATCAGTAAACATCATCATGATACATATATATAAAGAATAAAACACTAAAATACATCCATAAAATTAAATATCATCACCTATATCTCCAGTCCACTAAGGGATGTCAACCTCATCCTCTTTGTGGGGCATGGAGGACATGGTAGTCTCTCTTTGATCGTGGGCACTGATGTCTGTTGTAGCTACTGTACATGATCTAGTCACATGAGTTTGTGAGAACTCTCCTCACTTGTGTTGATCCTCAATTGCTACCACATCACCCTCACTCAGGGGTGGTCCTCCTCATCATAATAATCATCATCATCCTCTCCTCCATCCTGGTCCTCATATTCAGGATTGACCTCTGAATCATACTCATCATCAATAACATTAGTAAATATATTTTCTGGCCTATATCGTACATCCTTGGCCCTCTCTTCTAGCTCATATCTCTCATCTGGTGCTAGTCCTACATCACCTATAGGGACATCCATGGGAAATACAGGAGTTGGTCATGTCACCAACCACCACTCCTCGTGCTCATCTGTGCTGCCAACATCATAAAAAATGAAGGCCGGTGGCCGGTCATGATATGAAACATCAGATTCACTCTCATGAACATGATCTATAGTGAGCCAAATGGTATCACTTGGCCTCCAGGCGCTCCACACTAATCACCTAATGAAGGGGCACGCCCTCGATGGTGTCTACACCTTCCCAAATTGTCGGATGAATTGGCCATAATAGAACGAACGTACAACATAGTCATGTCACCCAGCCAAAAAGTTTTCCATCTGTATCTTCCTCAGCTATCTTATGGGATCTGGCCACTATAATGTGAGTAGATAAGGTCTCCATAGGATCTCATCTTCATCCAGCTAGTCAAATATCACTCTCCAAAAATGTAGATCTTCGTATTGCCACAAGCTCATAGAGGATAGCCAAAGGCTCGTGGATATCCTATAGCTATAGCACATGGGAACCCAATAGGCTAGGTAGTGCATGTAATATACTTGAGGCACAACACCTGTAGAAGCATTTTGTGCACCATATTGTCAATCTATTGAAACAAAAATCAACCAAGATTATAATAAAGATGTTCTAGGATGCAGTGTCCCCAAGCATAGTGTCTTGTGCTCTACCATCCTACGAATAATGTGTACCAATCTACCATCTAGGTGTGTTTCTCATCCATTAGGATTGAGAACAAGAGCCACTATATGCATCATAATTCGTCTCACAATGGTGTCTCACAAATATAGAATCATAGGAAGCTTGATTGACACTCTCATGCACACATCATGAATAGGTCAACCCAAATAGTACTACATGTCCACCTTCCTCTAATGGAATGACCAATTTCCTCAGAAATATACTCACTCCCACTGAATAGGAACTCAGAGAATGTGGTGTACATCCTCTAGGGTGATGGTTATCTCCTCGGTTGAAAGGTGAAATGTACAAGTTTCAGTGTCCCAATTCTCACATAGGGCCATTAGCATGGTGTCATGGTATCTCATAGGTGGCATCAAATATTCCCAATAGGTTCCTACTACCTGCAAATGCTTCATCTCTATTGCTGATAGTGTTGGGGCTAAATCTCTGAGAAAGCTAATCTTTCTCCCTCCTAGCCATTGTCACGACTAGGCTAGAACCTATCAAAATCACAACAATATGCTCTACATTTTTTATGTAATATCTTTAATTTTTATGCTAATCATCATGAAAGTGTGCTAAAGCTACTCTAGTGTGCTTTTCTAAAGGCCGTAGACACTTTAGAACCCATTTGGGACACTTCACAAAGAAATGGGACACTTTGCGAACAAAAGGGACACTTTGCGAACAAATGAGACACTTTGCGAAAAAAAGTGGACACTTTGCGAAATTTTTTTCCAAGATCCTAAATTAACCTATAAATGCATTAAAAATTATTAAATAATTGCAAAATCACTAAACAAAAGCTATAGAATCGACTCACCTCATGGTACAGCTTGTTGTGCACCACTTGTTCTCGAAGCTCATCTAGTCACGAAGGTGTGTAATCCCATCTACTCGGCATCTACTCATCTCACTTGTCACTCTCAAGCTAAAAGAAGGTAAAATGAAATAGTGAGTAACAAATTACTCTCCTTTACCTCTTTTCACCTATTTTCATTACTTTTACTCTTATGCATCAAATAAGGGTTATTTTCTCTTAAGAGTTAATAAAGCATCTTTTCTTCAAAACAACATAACGTGAGCTAGGGAACTTTGTTTTCGATGTCATTTGATGTGTTCGAATTGTGATTCCATAGTTGACATCATCAATCATCTATCATTATGTGGCATGGTACTTGGAAATTCCCTATGGTATGATGTTCTTTATTCGATATGGCTAGATTGCTACCTTGATTCCACCTCCGTAAAGCAAGCAGAATTAAGGGGTCGTATATATTTACCATCAAATTGGATTCCTAGGAGCTAGATAAAAGGATTTTTGGACAATTAATGAACTTTTGTTGCATGATGCAGTTCCTAATGTTGTGGTTTTGCAGATAACTACACTGGGGGGCTTCACTCTCTCGTCTTTTGAATTAATATCCTTTTATACAATAAAGTGCATTGATTAGAGTCCTTTAGCTTAGATATGCACATAGAGTCATATGGGCCCTAAAGTGGGGGCTAAATGTGCCATATAAAATTGGACACTCTTGAGTAAAGAGACAATTTCATGCTTAATTTAGACCTACTTTTGAGTACCCCTACAGTATTCATCCTTCAAAACAATATTTATAGGCCCCTAAGACCTATTATTTTTTATCTAGAGGCTCGTTTCACTTGAGAAATCATCTAAATCCTGAAAAACAACACTCAATTCATTCATATTCCGAAAACCCACCTTCAGAAACCACTAGTGGGACCCATTCACCACCTTGGGCGAATGAGTCCCTTTTGAGGGAAATTTCAAATTTGAGTGGGAATTCAATTAATTCAACTTAATTTTTTGGTGGATGTCGGCCTCTTAGTTCTAAATAATGGGAAAATTAGGTGTTGATGCCTATAAATACACATTTTAGGTCATTTTCACATCTCTTAGTCATTTTACAAAGCAATTTCAAAAAGTTAAGTTTTAGGAGTCTTCCACGACAAGTTTTATTTGCATTTCTATAGCAAAGTTGAAGCTTTAGGACAATAAACTAGGGTTTTTTCAAGTCTTCAAGCTCACTTCTTGATCAAGATTCAACATTTCAAGGAGTTGTTGATGGATGCCTATGGTGAATCATGGAGAAATCTAAGTTGAGGAGATGCAACTAGCCATCAAATCACACCTAAAGACTTGTTTTCAAAGTGATTCCATCTTCCATCTTCTCTTTATCCTCAGACTTAAGGTTTGCATTACTTTTTCATGTCATTTACATATATTTGATATGTTGTAAGGTTTCTAGGGTTGAAGTCTTGCATCATTCAAATCACCTTTGCACATCTTATTCTAGCACAATAGAATAGGGTTTTATCATACTTCAGATTTTCCTAGTCCTTAACACACTTAAGGCTAGGGTTTTATGCAGATTTTTGTCCATTCAAGATTTGACAAAGGAAAACCCCCCATTAGACAACCAATTTTAAGCTGTTTTGCACGAATTTTTTGAGATCACGATTTAGGTTTCCATCAAGAAGTGTTGTACAAGTGATAAGGTGTAGGTCTGAGATATGAGTTTATAAAAAATTAAAAGTGGACTGATTCACCATGGATGGAAAAGAGTCTCTCATGAGGTGACTATCAGAGTTAGTTGTAGATCTAGATGCCTAATGAGCAGAAACTATAAGTTTTTGGGCAAAAAACCTTGTCTTGGGATTGATTCACCCAGGGTGGTGAGTGAGTCCTAGTCAACATAAAAGTCAAATTTACCAGATTTCTAGAGTGCTTTCTAGTCTTCATCAGTCTTATGGGTGCACACATTTTTAATTATATCTTTTTGTTTAACTTCATTTGTGTTTTTATTCATCTTTCTAAGCTTTTTGCAAACGTCATTATGTTTTCAAACATTACACATTTCATTAGTTTTTCATTCATAATCAATCAATTTCATAACCTACTTGCATTTAGATCATTTCATTTAGTCTCAATTCCATCTTACATTCCTTAATTTGAGTGAACGACCTCAATTTTAGGGTTCTATCTCTCTCCTTTTAGGTGAAGGATCCTAAGAGTGCAAGAGAAGTCCATAGAACCTCAAAATTGATGGTTCAGATAGGATCAATAGGGTTGTGGATACCTTGTTCATTAGCACCACATCCTTTTCCATAAAGCTTTTCATTTCTTTTGAATCAGGTGGTTGTTCAGTGTTGAGTTCATCAAAGTTTGTTCTATAATTTGTGGGCTATTGTTCTATAGTGGTTGAAGCAAATTCTTTCGAAAGGTTTTTCGATTTGTGTGTTGACATGACAACTTTTTTTCGTTTCCCATAAATGAATCTTCTTTTATGATCCGGTACTCTTCCATGAGTGTTAGTGTGAAGTCTAAGGAACCCCAATCATTGTCTAAGAGCTTCGTGAATTGTTCAATTTGTTGTTTTTCATTTTGCTGGATGGGTTCTACTTGTGTGGTTGGTGTTAATGTGTGTAAATGATTTGATTTTTTTTATCAATGTTCAAACAACTATTGGGATGGGGGTCAACTTCAAGTATGTGCACTTTGTTGTTGTAAATCTATTTCATTTTGTGATGAAGAGTGGAAGGCACACCATTCATTGCATGAATCCACAGTTTGCCTAAGATAAGATTGCATGAAATTTCATGAGGCATAACATGGATTGGTGTATTCAATGTGGCCACTCCATTTGTAGGAGGTATAATGATCACCCCAAACACTTTCATTTCGACAATGTCAAATCCCTTAATAGACAAAGAATCAGGTTGAATTTTTGAATGATTAATGCCAAGCCTATCGAGAAGGGTCACACTACACACATTAACCCCTGAGCCAGTGTCAACAAGGGTTTTCTTTATCCCTTTTTTTGTATTGATATATGAACATGAAAGCATCATTTTTTTTTTAAACTTCCAATGGGGGGAGTTCACTTTGGTGAAAAACAATGTCATTGTTTAATCCTTGAATTATAGATGCTATGTCATTTGGTTTCACATTAGAAGGGATAGGAATTTGTTGTAAGGCCATATAAAGCATAGTGTAATAGGTAGGTGAATTTTGAAGAAGGTCCCAAAGGGATATCTGGGCAGGAGTGATCTTAAGTTGCTTCAAAAGATCATACTCCCTTAATCAAGGAGTAAGAGGCAAATTAGGAAAAGGTAGGGAAGTTGGGGTTGGTTGTTGTGGGGAAAAATTGTTTCTAGTGTGATATGTATGAACAATAGTAGTATGACTCAATTTCTGTGACACATTATTCTGAGGTGGGTAAAGGGTGAATTTTGGTTTGTGTTGAGTTGAAGGTTGGTGTGATGGCAGATAAAGGATGAGTTCAGGTTGTTTTTGAGTTTGTTGTTTATGTGAAGGGGGATTAAGGATGAGTTAAGGTTGAATGATATTAACATCCCTTGGTGAATGAGAGTCTAACATGGGCTCTTCATCTTCTTCTAAGGGCATAATATCATTATTGTCAATGTTATCCTTGTCTTGTATCATGATATTCTCCCTAAGAGGAGAGATTTTAGGAGAACTACAAACCACATGTTCTTGATAAGTAAGGATTGGTTCTTCCAAAATAACTTCATTGCAAATATGGGAGTTAGTAATGGTTAAATGATTATTGATAGTGGGGAGGTTAGGGGAAGAATCTATTTGATTGTCCATTGTCTCAAAGGTCTCATTCTTTTGTTCCATATTATCTACCCTAATAGGAGAGCTTGCAACATGGTCATCCAAGTTTGTAACGTCATCACAAGTGGGGGAAGCTTCAAGAGAAAAACCATGATGATTTTCAAGTAGATTATCCCAAACGGTTGGATCATTAGGGAATTGAGGGTCAAGATTCTCATGACTCTTAATACGTATATCTTCTAACACCAACCTATCCTCATGGCATCAAGGAGGGATATTAGGACAAAGACAAGGTAAGGTGATATTGAGAAATGTTTCTATGATTTCATGTTCTTGTTGTCTAACATCTTCCAAAGGGGAATGAGGAGATGGACAATCAAGACTCTCAATGCTTGTATCTATCTTCACCAAGATACCCTCGTCCTTAATAGGAGAGGTATCAGGAGAAGAACAAGTATGATTGTTATTATTGTCTATGCTACCATCCTCACCAATGGGAAATGTAATATTAAGAATTGTGTCAATGGTTTGAACATGTTTCTTAATGACCTCATTGTTGTAATCAAAATTGAACTCAAAAGAGGCGATGTTGTATTTGTGCAATCCATTTTTTACCAAATCAAAACCACATCTCTTGAAATAAAAAATGTTATTATGGAAAAGTGCAATGCAATTACTTAAAATTAAATGTTTAAATGCAAATTTCAGACATGAGATAAGGTAATTTTCTGATTACATTATGCATCAACCTAAAAGATGAAATGTTGGAAATGCAAATTTGAAATGAAACAATGCATGGAATGAGCTAATTTAGGCTAGATCTAATGAAATGAATGTTACAAAAACTTGGCCAATTGATATAGGTAGTTGATGGCATCAAACAAAAGCTTAAAAAAAAGGGTTTTTAGCTATTTAAAAGGCAGTTTTAGGGGTGAACAGGGACTAAGTCGCCCAAGGTGGTGAATTAGTCCTAGTAGGGATTTTTTTTAGATTTTTGAGAAATTTTGATGTATTTTGATATTTGTTGTGCTATATGATGCAGACCTAAGATTCCAATGCAAAAATTTAGAAATTTTCAATGATTTAAGATGCAAAAATGCTTACAGTAATTGAAATGATTTAGAAAATGACTACCCTTAAATGATGTTTTTGACCTAGATACATAAAACAATTTTTCCCAAAACTTTCCATACTTATAGTATATGATACTAGGATGCTTATGAAACACAAAAATGAGGTTTCTGATGTTGTAACAGACAGTGCAAAATCTAGACAGGGACTAAGTCACCCAAAATGGTGAATTAGTCCCTGGTTTTCTCAAAATTTTCAAAAAAAATTAATGGGTCTTGATGTTGTTTGGTATGTATGACCTGAATACTAAAATAAAATGTAGTTTTCAAAAGTTTTGCAATGATTTAAAATTCAAAAATGCAAACTATATACACTTTTACTAATGCAAAATTTTAAAACCCTAGAATGAGAATTAACTAATGCAAAATGTAATGGAATGTTAATGCTCTCTAATTCTAGGATGATGAAAGACTCCAAATCAGAAAATAAAATTATTCTAAATTTGGGTTCACCAAAATGTGGACAATGATTTTGGATTGCTAAAGGGTTCCTCTAACTCTTCTAGGTTTTTCACCTAAAAAGAGAGGAATTGGGGCCAAAATGCAAATGTATACACTCAAGATTAATGTAAAATGGATGTAATGTATTTAATTATGATGAACTAATGCAATAAATTGAAATAAAGATGACTTATTGATGCTAAATCTAAGAAATGTGAAGTGCTAGAAAACACAATGTTGTATGCAAACATGTGATAAATGACCTAAAAAATGCAAACAAAACTATATAGAAAGTTATGAAATAGAATGTGTCCACCTAGAGGTTAAAAAAGGATGGAATGAAGGTCTAGAATCTTGAAAAAACTAATGCAAAATTTGACTAGGACACTTGTGCCAATTTGGGTGACTTAGTCCTAGTTCTAGAAAAATTGCTCAAAAACCCATTTTGGCCAAATGGGTATCCAAATCTGCAAAAACCTCCAAAAAATAGTGGTGACTTAGTCCATTTCTAAATTTCTAAAAATTCAAAAGTGCAAACGGAAGCCCTTGGTCTGCACTTTGATTCTCGATAGGTGTTTGCTTCTGAAATTCTAATTTTCAGGCCTAAAGGTGACTTTTTGTTGATAGTTTGGCTTTACAAGCAAGGAGAGGTCTTCAAAAAATCTTCAACCCAGTCATCAATGATCATCAAATCCTCAAAGTGTCTAAATATGCAAACACACAATGAAAGAGAAAGAAATGGTGAATGTTAGGGCATAGGGGTTTGCCTTGGTCGAACCCCTTTTTAGGTAATTAAACCAAATGAAGAAATAATGTAATAAACCATGCAACAATGGAGTTAATACCTTTCAATTTTGTTTGATATTGAATTTTTGTAGCAAAACATGAAGAATCTTCCCTTGAATGTTCTTGGAAGCTATCTTGATGACTTGCAATGATAAAACCCTAGCTTGCTTGACTTGAGAACATGATGAATGATGGATGAATGATGATGAGTTCTGAAAAAAAAAGTTCAAATGAGAGGGAAAACCCTATATTTATACATAATTATGCCCTAACTCTCGAAAATACCTCATCACAGGCCGACCTTAGGTGAATATTTATACTAAGTTGCCACTAGTGGTGAATTAGTCCACTTGGGAATTTTTAAGTGGTTGTTGGGAATTGTGATAATTTAAATAATGTTTATCAGATTCTTCTGCAACAAGACACTTAAGTAAGGCTTGTAAGTGTATAAAGGGGCCATTTAAAGCATAAGAAAGGTGTAAATATTGATGAAAATCCTAGGACAGTGTGAAATTTTGTTACAAGACTTTACAACACTTTGAAGTAGGTATTGGTAAGGTTATTTAGGTGAATTATGATATTATGGTCTTAGAAAAGTGTGAAGATATGTTACAACACTTTACAACACCATTACAAGATATCAATAAATGAATTTTATTCAATTTGCAAGGGCCCAAGACCTAATGTGGATGTGTAAAATGCCTCACAACACCAAATCAAGGCCTCATTAAGTCCAATTTTTCATCAATTATTCCCATATCAAGCAAAGTATACACTTTTTGGTGGCACACTTATCCATGCTTAATACCCCAAAATTACACCACAATAAGCCGACATATGGATTCATTAATTAAAGGAGGCTAAATCCCACCAAGATTTGAAATTAAATCCCAAAAATACCTTAAGGGGGACTAAGATGCCCTAGGTGGTGTGTTATTTTTGAGGTATGAAACTTTGGGCACAAACTCCAAAAAGGGGCCACTTTAAGGCACATTTGAAATCAGGGTCCCGAGACCTTTTGGGGTTAAAGATGCTCAAGGTGGCATCTTAGTCTGAACCCAAAAATCAAGGACACATAGCTAGAATCATTAAATTATCATTTATCCATTAATGTTTGTCAGGATTAACCATAAAAGGATGTAGTTTATTAGGCTTGTGGATGCAAAATAGGACCAATTAAGATTTAAATAGGGATAAATAAAGAAAGGTGAACCCAAACAAGTGTGAAAATGCAAGGGTATGCATTTTCCTACACTACATCCCTAAAATGATTTAAAATATCATTATTATATTTTTTCCTAGTCGCATGTTTAGAATTATATTCCTAAAAATTCATAGGCTCATAAACATCTATATTCGATATATAACATACATCACTAACTTAATTTCTCTGTGTGAATTCCACACATGCATATAATTTTGTGTTTCTAGAGCAATAAACTATATCCAAATGATAATTTTTAGAAACTAGGATACTATAACCAACTGAATTTATTTTGAAATGTATAAAATCAACACTTTTTGAAATTTTGAAATGATAGATAATATGCAATTTTTTACATTTTCAATGCTTTTACCTAAACTGTGGATGCTCTATGACTAATGACAACAACCTAATATTGCATGCGTATTTCAAAATAACAATTATATAATTTCATATGCTTTGCAAATGTAAAAATATTGCATTCACCAAAATGTGATATGGGAAATAAGATCTAGGGTCTACATCACACCTTTCCCAACATTATATTAGAGAGGAACCAAAAGTTCTCACACAAGACAACATGGTTACTATCCTCAATGGAAGAGATAAAATGGTAGATTCGGGTTTTAGTCCTCCTTCATGGTTTATGGGGTTGATTTGATTATGAACATGTAAAACTAGGTAAACTATGGATCTATAACAAACTAATGAAATTATATAAAATAGAGAATTGAAACACATAAGCAAATTACAGTGAAGTAGAGTGCAAAGATGGAGGAACCTGACATTCCAATCTGAATCGAATTTGGTTGGTTAGGGGTATGGACACCCTAGACTAGAAATATTTCTTTTTCATATCTCTTAACAGATCTCAGTAGGTTACAGTCTATATATCCCTCCTTCTAAGTTTCAAGTTCAGAACTTCATTTGTTAATAAATAATTGACAATGCCCTAATTTGTTGAAATAGGATTCTCGAATGTTTGATCTTGAAATTAGGCCTTGAATCTCCTAATTTTTTTTGAGATCTATCACCTACGCACAAGAAATGAGAGAAAGAGTTATTCCATATAGGGGCTTTCCCAGGTCCAAAATATTTTTTTTGTTCTCACCTCCATAGTGACTATGATGATGTAAAGGGTGCTTACCCTTGATTGGGTACAAGAAAAATGGATCAAACGAGTGATAAATTAATAAGTTTTGGAACTTAAGACTTCATATATGAGTTCCTTAATGGACTGTAGTAGAAATGCATATCTCATGCAAGGAAATTTTTCTTGATTGAAGGTCCTCAAGTGTTAGTGCTCATAGAAAAATGAACACAAAACATGAACAATCTTGCCCATGAAGTTGGTGCATCGATAATATGATGTTTGACTTAAATAATACTATAGTAATGTCGATTATTTTTCTCTTGACTGCTTTTAGGATACTCAAATTTTAATTCCAATTATTATATGATTAAGTGGTGAAAAAGACTTGAATTTATATGTATTTATTCATTTCATATAAAATTATTTATGAAAACTTGAAAAATAAATTTAAATTTATAAAATATGAAAAATACTGATGATTAAATATTTAAATCTTAGGCAAAATAGGTTGGTCAAGGGTGTGGGTTCCCTAGACAAGACCTATTTTGTGGATTTTGATATCATTAAATGAATCTTTAATGTTAATTCCCATTTTTATCCTAATTTTCCAAAAATGACCATAAAGCGAGAAAATTATAATCATAATTAGGTCTAGACATAGAAGAGGAAGCTAAACCTACTACAAAATTATCAAGGGTGAAAATTTATAATGCTACAAAAACCTAGAATAAGAATTCCAATTATTATATTTGGTTTAGAGAACAAGCCTTCTATCCTAAAAGAAGCATGTCTAGATACATTTCTATCATGTCTTAAATCTACTCTATGAATGACACTTATTTAAAATTTATAGCATAATAGGGTTCAACCTCTTTATTAAGCAATTTAATTAATTTCAAAATTGTGCAGATCCAAATAAAGCTATTCTTTTTTTGAAGTAAAAGATCCTCATTAGATGAAATTCCTTTTGGGAAAAGGGAAAAAATTCTCATATTTTCTGCATACATAGAATTTTTTTGACACTAAATTACATTGATTCCTAGAGCAAGTTGATTCACTACACATTTGCATTTCACCAAAAAACTTGTTTCTATTTTCAAATATAAATATGACATGGTTTATGTGATTTACCATCATTCTTTGGTTATATTTCTTTGACAAGTCAAATGGATCTTCAAATCATATTAAATATTGCCTCAAAAGGTATATACCTCATCACCTTAATCTCCTTAACCATTATCATAGATAACTCTAATAATAGGGTGATTATAGCTATGCCTCTTTAGAGTTAGGTTTTATAGTTGACATTTGAAATTCAATCACAAATACAACTTACTTTTTAGACCATTCCTTTAGTGGCATACAACCCTCTTTAGTTAGAAACTAGACATACAAATATGCTCAGTTAAACCTTTTGAAATATGATTTAAGATCAGTAGTTCTCATTCACCTATAAAAGATTAATGTCACATGATTGAATACATTGAATAAAATTGTATGTGGGATCCTTTAACCATTCTACGATTCTTAATAAAAAAAATACAGTACTCTCTTTTGCTATTACTAATTAGCAATAAAATATTTGATCCAAGCCTACAAAGTTTACTATGCACCACCTCCTTCGATGTTGTGCTTATACCTCCCAAAAAAAATTGTGTATACTATCCATGTGTTGTTATGTGTTCCTTTATATCCCTTTTATATTACTACACTAACTACCGTGACAAACGAGAGAATCGTACATAAAACTGTATTAACAAGAGATAATAAATAAGAGTACGAAAAATGCGGCCACAAACATTATTACTTCGCTAACACGTGGCCACATTAAATTTATACTCCCAAGGCGCACTAAGACGGATGACATAGACAACATTAGCCCTTTGGTAGGGCATTTAATAATGTATTAATAAGCCCTCAATTGATCCAAAAACAATAAAAGATTGCCATGGTGCTCACTACTTTTCAGGGCAAGGCCCACCAAGCATTGTTCCGATTGAAGTGCTCTGGTTAAAATGAGCAGAAAACAAACTACTGTTCACAAACGCAAGCTAATAAATGAGCAATTATGATTTATCGATCGACATTTTACTCGATATAAAGTAAATCACGTTTTGAGCATGTCGCAGTATTATCCAATCTACTTCTGAAAAAAAAATGGTCACCAGAATATAAGAGAAACCCTTCGAGCTTGCAGTCAACGAATATATACAAATCAATGCACACAATTTCACGAACGTTACCGATACATATTTGGTGCATCATCTACATTCCATAACTCGATGGAGTTATAATCCCATAAAAAGTCATCACTATCTGACAAGACATTCATTGGAGAATCTGTCACAGAAGAACACCAGCAGATTGGGCTATGTTGGACCATACCTGCTGCGTATGCATCAGCTATTATGCTGTTCAGTGCATCCATATCAGACAATTTCTCTACGAACTCTTGGTTTATTTCCTGGGAAGTTAAAGGCGTTTCGTAACAATCGTGCGACTCACAACTATCACAGCTCACCTGGTTTAGTGTATTGGGTGAACTAGATTCTGCATAACATTCCTCCATCGCGAGCATTTGCTGATCTTCGAAGCTCTCGCTACTGGAAGACTTATTAGTCTCTCCTATTGTCTTTATTTGTTCTGTAGTTTTTGAAGTTGGTGGCCAACTACAACTCTGAATTAGCCCTGGAGACATTTTCTTGACGTGACTTCTCCAACGGTTTTTTATCTCGTTATCTGTTCTTCCTGGTAAATTCTGAGCAATGCCTGACCACCTGCCAAAAACAGAATACACCACACCTAGAAAATGATTTCAAACTTCTCAGGTTATTTTACACTAAGAAGTCAAATGGGGCATGCAATAAGGTAGATAGTAACGGAAAATAGCATTACTTGTTTCCCCATTTATTGTGCAATTCGATGATTAAGCGATCCTCCTCGGGAGAAAAGCTTCCATGCTTAAGTTCAGGGCGGAGATAATTGAGCCATCTCATCCTGCAACTCTTGCCATCTCTCTTCAAACCTGCTAACTTGGCAAGTGAACTCCAACGAGCTGCACCATGATGTCTTACATAGGCAATTAACTTGGTATCTTCCTCTAATGTCCAGGGGCCTTTTCTAATCACTTCTTCCTCCTCCCCCACAAGTTTCATCCACCAAGCTGCGCTACCCATTGCTAACAACAAAACGCTCTGATAGTATTAAAATTTCAGGATAATTATTTTTTTGTATGCTTTCTTATTCTAACACTGGACGCTTATTATATAGCATGTGAGTATTCATGACTGGTTCCTAATCAAATGCTTTCTGGAAACGCTTAACGAGGTCATATCATATGTGTTGGGCCAATTGTTTGTTAATTTAGTGGGTCAATCAAATCACCGACTATTTACTTTTAATATTAGAAAGGTAGTCTAATTATATAAATTTTCTGTAAAAGTAAGTAAATTTGCAATCAAACAGAATCTGGAAATCCAGATATTGTAAGCGACAACAAACTTATAAAATATTCTCCCTCACATTGAGTGAAGGCACGTATAAATGTTGTAGCATAGGAATCTTGGGCAACAGTGAAGCGACCGTGAAAAATCTGCTTGACAAATTAGAAACATACTCGTTTTCAACCATTTTCTGTCCAGAAGCATTTTTTTAATGGAACGAAAGGCATCGCATATCTAATTTTGGGAAGAAACTGATAGCTATCTTTTATGGCATGTCGCCGCGTGGATGTTTGGCTTTCCGTATCGCGACTTTTGTTTCCTTAAATATCTTATTGATTATTCTCCTTTTCTTTTGCCAACTAAAGCAGTTGTACATCGTATTTACTATTTGCACCGACGGCACAATGTCTTCAAATTTTTGTAGACAAATATTACTAGCAATCGCACCTTGGTGTCCAATGGGTACGCCGAAGAGGTGTGGAAGGTCAAATAGGAAAAAAATTGATCTATTTTTTTTATACATTTTGTAGTATATGAGGTCAATTGGTAGGTCAATGATGTTGTTTTTCAACAAAAGTCTCAATGAAGAAGCGGTAATTTAAAATCACCTATGCATCCTCTTACAAGAATCCAAACACAACTGAAATAAAACTTCTTAGTGAGGAAGATAATTATGCTCAATTACCAATAGGCTCATGTTATGTTTACAATAGAGAGAGGAGAGAATTTTAGTTTAAATTACATTTATAACATCTAAAAATTCCCCCTTCTATTATGTTGTGAGAAATGCCATATCCTATTATAGAGCTTCTATTCAAAAAGAAAAAAAGGAGAAGGTAGGCAAAGGTTTTTGAGATTGACTTTAAAACACATTTGCTTACCCAGATCTCCGTGGCCCGGTCTCAAAATTCCCACCTCAAAGCAAATTTTGATGGTTCTTATCTAGACCCTTGGAAATGAACAAGATAGTGTTGGAAGTGAAGGGTGAACAAGTTACTAATAAAAGAACAAGCAATAGCATGATTAGAAAAAAATCATTGGCTAGGTTGAATTCTAAGGTATCAAACACAGCCCTAAGGGAGTGGACTTGCAACTTGTTCATGCTAGAGAAGATGTTGATGTCACCAGTGGCAACCCTTCCCTCCACATCATAACCTCTATTTGTGGAGGAGGACTGCATTGGTATGCATAAAACCTTTATCTTTGTTCATTAGAAAGCTTAGTACCTACAAGTGTATTGATAGGATGTTACACCTTCGGGCAACCCCACCCTATTGGGTTTTGGAAGTCGTTAGCGACTGCATCCCTCCTCAATTGTTGAAGAACTCTATGTTGTGTGTTGCTAAGGGAATAGAATTAGTGCAAGGTGTTAAGTTTCCTGCCAGCAAAGGTATTGTTGGTGTGTCCTCATTGGTTAGATCTTGTGTTGTTAAGGTGGACAAAGGGAGTGGCATTAGAACTTATGATGTGATGAAGCCATAGCATGCCAAATGGAGTAGTACATTTTTCTTGTGGTCCCTCTTTGGCTTCTTTTGGCTCTTGATGTCAACTTTGAATCTTCTTTGTAGGAAGCTTTGTGTAATTTTTGTTTTTTTCTCAATAGTGTAGGGTGTGTCGTTTGGCGTAGATGGCTTTTTCCTTAAGTCCTAATCCTCCTTTGTAAGGATTTCGCTATAGTGTTTTAGTTAGCTTTTTTTAAGGCTTTGGCTTCCTTCCTTTCTTATTATATCTCTATATTTATGTTCTTTTTGGGATGGAGACCCTACTCTGAGAAAAAGGAAAAAAGAAAAAAGTTACTATCACTAGCAAAATGATAGAAGTTCCCACCAAACAGAAGGTATTCAAGAGGAATCTCTTTATCTCTTCCAAAAATCACCTTCTAATTTAGTTGTATTTCAATTGCCACATGATAAGAGAGGGGCATTTTGCATCAAAAGGAAAATTGGTTGCTACCAATGGCACTTGTGAGTGAACTAGAGTGACATACAAAGGACAAAATATAGGAGACTTGCTTACATTAAAATATCAGTAATAAATTTTTTAAAAAATTAAAGTCTATCACTCAAAATGACAATCCAAAAAATGCTAAAAGCTCGATTAAAATTTGATTCACATAGAGGAAATTTGTTAGGAATCATAAAGCCTCTTCTAGTCAAATTGTCTAAAGTGAAAGTTTTATTCTAGCAAGTAGCCCAAAAAAATAAGTTGATCTTTTGAATCGGGAACATAGATAAGAGTTGTGACAAGGAAAATCCATCAAGGAAATGGTCTAAAAGGATCAAGTAACCCAATCAAATACTTCAAAGGTAGAATTTTGTTGGGATTCTATGCTTGGGAGATAGAATAACAAAACTCAAACATTCTCATTCAAGCACAAGCCCTAGAGATCTCAATCCTAGGCATGCAAAGGAGAAAAAAATCTTGCAATAGGGTTGTCCTAGGGGTTGATTATAAACTAATGAGGGGTTCACCACAAAGTTAGGGCTTGGAAAGAAAAAAGAAATACAAATCAAAATCCTTAAACCTAATACAATGTACTCTTTCTCTAAATGACCTAAAAAATGCATGTAAAATTATAGAACAAAAAGTTGCAAGATGAAATGTGTGCACCTGGAAACTTGAAGATGACTGGATGAAGGCCTAAAATGCTGAAAAAACTGATTTTAGAGCCTACTAGGACTCATATGCCAATTTCGGAGATTTATTCCCAGATTAGGGTTTCTATGTAGAAACAAAATTCTAGCAAAGGGGTGTCTGAAATTGCAGAAATCTAGAAAATGACCTAAATTAGGACTCATATGCTAGAACTAGAATATTTGTCTAGTTAGGGTTTTCTGAAACTTCAAATCTTGAATCTACTCCTCAATGTCTGCTTTGTCCTTTCCAATCTTTTTTGCATATGAGACCCTAATTTGCAACCTATAGAAGTCTTCTAGCAATCTTCAATGTAAGGTGACAACTTTGACAACTTTGGACACTTTGAAAAATTTATCCAAACTTTCTCTTCAATTTTTCTTCAACCTAAACTTGTAAATCACATGCTAAAGAGAGGGAAAAATGTTGCTTTGTTAGTAGAAAGGGGCTTGCATTGGTCAAACCCCATTTTGGTAATCAAACCTTGAAATGAAATGAAATAGGAATGGAGAATGATGAATGAACAAACTATGATGTTGCAACTCACAAAACCCTAGCAATAAGAGGCTACTAGCATGTATGAGATGGCTCCAATAGATGTGGATCTTGGGTTGAATGCTAGCTTCAATCATAAAACCCTACATCACAATTGTTAGCTCAAAAACAAACATGATGCATGAAGACTTTGACATGATGCTTGATTCTTTAATAATGCTCAAATCTTGAAGAATCTTGAATGCTCTTGTGAGCTCCAATTTGCTATTATGAATGCTCTCACAAAACTCATAGATGAAAATGAGTGAAAGAACCTTGTATTTATACTTGATTATGCCAAATTTCTCGAAATTACAACACTGCAAGCTGACATTAGATCTAGGAGGATAAAATCATGCTAAGAATTTGAAATTTAATTTTGGGCCACATGGTTGTCATATGGCCATAGTGGTGTATGAGTCCCATTAGGAATAATTTATGGGACCATTTTAAAAAATTCTTAGAAAGGTGTAAAATCCAATTTAGGACCCAAAACACTAGGTGGGAATCATATACTAAATCTAGGCCACACAACCTAAAAACACCTGAATTTTATTGGATGTCGATTTATGTCAGGATTATCCTCAGAAAGATGCATTAAATGAGGCCTGTGGATGCAAAATAAGGCTAATTAAGGCATAAAGAAGCACAATTAATTAATAAAATCCTAGAAAAGTGTGAAAGTGTGTTACAACACTTTACAACACCTTAGAGAAG
Source organism: Sequoia sempervirens (assembly GCA_007258455.2). Classification (NCBI taxonomy): domain Eukaryota; kingdom Viridiplantae; phylum Streptophyta; class Pinopsida; order Cupressales; family Cupressaceae; genus Sequoia; species Sequoia sempervirens. The sequence continues at coordinate 61,077,659 of VDFB02358134.1, forward strand.
GCATCTTTAAGGTTAAAAAGAGGTTTATTAGGTTTAGTTAATTAATAAAACCTTAGACAAGTGTGAAAGTGTGTTACAACACTTTACAACACCTTAGCAAGGTACAATTTAATTTCATTAGTTCACAAGGGCCCGAGATCTAATGTGAATGTGTCAAACACATTACAATACTAAATCAAGGCAACTTTAAGCTTAATTTTACAAGGAGGGCCCAAACAAGTGTGAAAATGTCACAGATGACATTTTTCGACACTACACTTAGCCCCCACTTTAGTGAGAGGATGAACCTGCTTCAAAATCACACTAAAGTAGACAAACTCACTTCAAGAGGTGTCAAGGAAAGTTCTAAAACTTTGAAAATCTACGTTTTGAAGTGCACTAGGGCTGATATGCGAAGTTTGGTGTATGAGTCCCATTCTAGGGTTTTTAGGGTAGAAGCTGGAATTATCTGAAAGTTGATGAGGATCTACTAAACGGTGATAAAAAACTATGATGGGACTAATATGCCAAGTTAGGTGTATGAGTCTCACTCTAGGATTTTTTGGGTATCTTTTTGAGTCTTTTGAACCCAGATCTGACATTCTTGAATGTTGTCGAAAGGCTATATTAGGGACTAAATCACCCAAATAGTTGTGAAGTTTCCCAAAAAAGTGAAAAGTGTACTAGGAATATAATTTTGAACTTGTAGTGTAGGAAAATGCATACCCTTGCATTTTCACACTTGTTTGGGCCTGCCTTGCTTTGTTTATCCTTATTTATGTCTTAATTGGTCCTATTTTGCATCCACAATCCTAATAAATTATATATTTTAATGGCTAATCTTGATAAGCATCAAAAGATAAATGATAATTTAACAATTATGGCTATTTCCTTGATTTTTGGACTGGGACTAAGACGCCACCTAGGGCATCTTTGTCAAACAAAGGTCTTGGGACCCTAATTTCAAATGCACCTTAAATGGGCCTCTTTTTTGAGTCTATGCCCCGAGTTTCATGCCTAGGGACTAAGACACCACCTACGGCCTCTTAGTCCTCCTTAAGTTATTTTTCAGGATTTAATTTAAAATCTTGGTGGGATTTTAGCCTCCTTTAATTAAAGAATTCATATGTCGACTTGTTCTGGTGTAATTTCAGGATATTAAGCATAGATAAGTATAAATACAAGGTTCTTTCACTCATTTTATCATCCAACGACTGAGTAAGTTGAATGAGCATTCCTAATAGCATAATTGAGTTAACAAGATCATTCAAGAGAAATTCATCAAGAATTTGGAGCCATCATCAAGATTCAAGCATCATATCAATGATATTGTTGCATCATATGTGTTTTTGAGCTAACATTTGTGATATAGGGTTCTAATTCAAGCAAGCAATTCAAGTCATGATCTATCAAGCATTCCTTCAATTCAAAATCTACATCTAAGCTAGCCACTTCATACAAGTTTGAAAATTTCATAACAAGGGTTTGGTGAGTTGCAACATAACACTTTGCTCATTCAACATTTCCCATCATTAATCCATTTCATTTCAAGGTTTAATTACCAACAAGGGGTCTGACCAAGGCAAACCCCCATTTACTAACAATCAACAAGTTTTTCCTCGCTTGCATGTTTGCATTTGCAAACTTAGGTTGATTAATACTTGAAGATCATTTGAGGTGCAAAGTTACAAAGTTGCATTGTAAAGTTGTCATCTTCATGGAAACTCACCTACAGGCCAGATCTAAAGTTTCAGGACCTTGTTGGAATGTGTTGAGATGATGTTGATTGCTTGTTGTCATTAATGGTTGTCATTGATTTCAACATATCTTGGTTGTTTGACCAAAGTTCTATTTTGATTCCTTGGTGATTTTGATTGGCCTAGTTTTGGATGTCATGTTCTAAAGATATATTTTGGGTTGTATCTATTATGGTCCCATTCCTATTGTAACACAATAAGATACATTCTTTTGGGTCTGGACTGGTCTGGCAGTTGGTTAATGTGCTCTAGCACATGGTTTGCATTGTAACATGTATATCTTACTCTCTGGTTCTAGAAATCATGTAGCATGTTGATTTGAGCAAGGGGGATATGTTTGGTCCATGTTTCATTCCTCTCCACCGTGGGAATGTTTTTGTGGTGATCTATATTTCAAATTGTGCTTGGTTGACTTAGGAATTATGAAATTGTGTTTAGCCTACTTGAGAGATTATGAAGACTTGGAATGGTATAAGTATAAGATTTTTTTGTTTGATGCAAGAAAGTGTGATGAATGCAAATCTAAATATCTAGACATTGGGAAGTGTGTGAAAATGTATGACCAGAGGAAGCAAACAGTGAGATTCTATCCGGTGTTATTGGTAATAGTTCTTTCAGAGGTGGATTCCCTTTCATCATTCTTGTGTTGGCAGTGAGCCATTTTCTATAGGCAGTGAGCCTTTCTCTTTTGGTAGTGAGCCTTTTTGTATCTTTGGCTATAATAGTCAAGCAATGAGCCCAACTGGCAGTAGCCACCCTGCAGTGAAAAGCTTGGAAGTGAGCCTTTGTAAAAAACACCTTAACCAGTGCTTTATAATTGAGAATTATTATTCACTGTGGTTTTTCCCTTCTTTGGTTTCCATGTAAATTTGAATGGTGTTCATTTTGCATGGTGTTGTTTAGTGCTTTCATGTTCATTAATATATGATTGATTTAAGTTTGATCTGAATTAATTAAAGTGAAGAAAATTGTTTGAGGATAACTGATTCACCCCCCCTCTTAGTTATCTAGACTATTTAACAATTCATATAAGATCTTTGGTTCATCGAAGAAGAGTAAAACCGCTTGGGGTAAATCTGATGGCAAACAAATTGACAATCCCTTTGTTTGATGGATCTGACTAAAGTTTTTGGAAAGTGTAGATGAGAGGTTACCTAATCTTGCTTGGTTACAAGACTTGGAAAGCTATTGAGACAAAATATGTTGAGCCGGTAAGTGGTCCTTCTTCTGCAGATGAGATTTCTGCCTATAAAGAGAATGGAAAAGAAAGTTATGCAATCTATAGTGCTTTATCTAAGACTGAGCTAACAAAAGTTATTTCATTGGGAATCACTTATGAAGTTTGGTAAAAGTTGAAATAAATCTATGAAGGAAATGATAGAGTCAAATTATCAAAGAAGTTGACCTGGCTAAGTGCAGATATGAGAACTTGAGGATGGAAGAAGTTGAGGACATAGCAAGCTACTTTCAGAGAGTTGATAGTGCAGTAAATGAAGTAGAAAATTAAGGAGGAACTCTGATAGATGAAAATGTAATGGATAAGGTTCTGATGACCCTACCAGAGAGCTACAATGACAAGATCTCAACCATTAAGGAATTTTATGATCCAAATAAATTCACTAGAGAGCAGTTATTTGGCACCTTGATTGCATTTTAAATGTGGAAATTTGGAAAGGAAAAGGAGAAATATGAAACAACCTTCAAAGCTACAAAGTGAGAAGATGATCCAGATAGTGAAATTTTAGAGGAGTTGGAAGAAAATTTCACAAGGAAAATGAAGAAAGGTACTAACAAGTACAAAGGTATGTTACCTCTTAAATGCTTTAGATGTGGAAAGATTGATCATCTAAAAACTAAGTGTTCGAAGAAAAGAACAAGGAAAAAGTTTAAAAAGATCAATAAAAAGGCTTATTATGTCAATGATAATGTTGGCATTTCAAATGATGAATCAAATCATGAGGATTGTTTATTTTTGGAGGAAAGAGATGAATCTAGATTTGATATCTCTAATATTTTTCCTGAAGCTACATTGTTTGTTAAAAGAAATAAATATGAATGGTTGATTGATAGTGGATGTTTGAATCATATGACCAGTGATAAAATTAAGTTTGTAAAGCTTGAGAAAGATGATGGAGGTTCTATTATATTTGGTGATGATAAGATAGCATAGATTGTTGGAATTGGTTATATTACCTAAGATGGAAAACATGTAACACTGAAAATGTTTACTATGTGAAGGGATTATATCATAATCTTTTGAGTGTTGGACAAATGTGTGAAAATTTCTATAATGTGGTGTTCGAAGATGATGGTTGTGATATCCAGAAGAGATATGGAAATGTTATTGCAGCTGGAAAAAGAACAAGTGGGAATATGTATCAGCTAGAAGGAGCTACAAAATGATGCTTATTATCTCATTCCAATGACAGTTGGCTTTGGCACTGGAGGATGTCTCACACTAACTTTGATAATTTGAAAGGATATGTTCATCAAGAGAAGTAAGATATTTTCCAAGACTAATCAAACTAGACAATACTATCTACAAAGGATGTCAAGAAGGAAAGAATACTAGGGTATGTGCAGGATCATGATGGGCCAAAAAGTGGCGATATGATGGGTATGTGTAGAGTATGTGGCTGATGACCCTTTTTTTACCCAAAATTGATGAAACGAAAAGGGTTTTTAAAGGAGATTCTCAAATTTCCACCAATATAAATTATTCTTTACTTTGAATTTAATAAATAATTATTTTTAATTTTCTATTTGAATTACGACTAAATTCCTGATTGATAGGTTGATTGAAAAACATCTATAGATTTCAAACGATATCACACTTTTGAATATGAAACATTTTTCACATTCTATGCTTTGCATACTATAGGATTAAAAAAAAAATGAATTTCATGAATTTTTGACCAAGTTAAGGTGGTCAAACACAAGAGTTTTTATATTTTTTAAAAGTTGTAATAAAAAATTCATAATTAATTTTTTACTTGGAAAAAATTACAAAAAAATATGCATCACATCCGGACGCAGATCTATACTTATCTAAAATCTTATTAAAAATATTATCATTTTATTGTGGTTAGGGTGGCTAGAGAGACACCTACTTCTTATTTTTTCCCTAAAATTTAAGTACTATTGCATTGAAATTTCAAATTTTTACTAAATAGATCTTTAAAAAAAAAAAAAAGCCTAGTAGTTTAGAAACTTCATTCAATTTTCTACAGATTCTATTCTTACATATTTTTGAAATAATATAGGTAATTTATTCAAATTTTTACGCCAAGTTGCCTAACTCTGATTTTTCTGAATTTTTTGCCACTTAAGGGCTTGTTTTTTCCATGATGATCGTGCACATACCCACTAGAGAAATATTTTGAAGAAAAGAAGAATCATCTATCATATTGTTGGACCTTGTACACACTAACCTATGTGGTCCAACTAGAACAAGAAGCTTAGAAGGTGAGAAGTATTTCATGGTTTTAATAGATGATTATTCTAAATTTACTTGGGTTGCATAATTGAGAGAAAAATCAAAGGTGTTGGAAAGGTTCAAGATTTTGAAGGAAAGAGTTGAGAATGAAATTGATAGAAAAATCAAGTGAACTTAAGATCTGATAGAGGAGGAGAATTTACTTTTGATGAATTCAACAAATACTATGAAAAGCATAGCACTAAAAGACAACTATATGCTCCTAGAACACCTCAATAGAATGTTGTAGTTGAAAGAATGAACTAGACAATTCAAGAAGCAGTAAAACAATGATCATGGAAGCAAGTTTACCAAAATTCTATTGGAGAGAAGTGATACACACAATAGTATACACCCTTAATAGAGTATTGTTACAGAGGAAGTATGGAAAGACATCAAATGAGCTATGGCATGGAAGAGCTCCCACAGTGAAATACTTCAAAAATTTTAGAAGCAAATTATACATCAGGAAAGCTGAGGACAATCTTGGAAAGTTCGACAGTAGAGCTGATGAAGGCATACTCATAGGTTACTCTACAAGAAGATGTACCATCGAAAAATGGACCCTTCCCATTTTCATGGTCTTTTAGGTCTTGTTTCATAGTGTTTGAAGTATGTTGCTTTAATTTCATGATGTATCTTGGCTTGAACATGCTTATTTTGGTGCTAAAATTCAAAGAAATGACATCTTGTGAAGGTGTTGTGAAGTGTTGTAAGACATTTCTACATTCTTCTACACTCTATTTAATGAAATTCACCTAAAAACCACCTTTTCACTCATCAAAAAGTCCTATTTTGAAGTGTTGTAAATTCTTGCAACAAGATTTCACCCTTTTCTCTAGAATCACTAAAAAGTGGCATATATGTTTTGAATTTTGAAATGATGTAAACTAGTAAAATATGTATTTTTTAGTATATTTTATGTTTGTATTTTTTGAAAAAAATTGAAAAAATTATTTTAAACTAGTTTTTAATAAATTAACACTATAATTTAGTTGCTGATAAAATGCTGAAAAACGAAGTTGCATGGGACATCAAACTTTTTATAGTAAATTTTATTATTTTTCTTTCAAATTTTTTGTGTGTATTTATAACTTGAAACTTTAATGCATGGATATTTTTTTTCTAATTTTGATAAGTATATAATTTTAAATAAATATGAAAATGTGCATGAATCAAAAAATGGTTGTTTCCATCGGACGTCAACTTTCATATTAAATATTTATCTAAAATGGAAAAAAAACTATACCATCTTGAAATAGATTCTTTTATCTAGTGCATCATATTTTTTTCATTTTTTTAAAATAAGTTTTAGTATTTTTCCTTGGCATGGTAATCAACCTAATATTTTGTGTTGATAACCTACTTTTAGTAAAAATAAATAATAAATAATAAATAATAATTAAACTATTGAAATAAATATATTTTTGAAAACTACACTTATGGATCTACAAAAGGGTTTTTTTATATTAAAAAAAAAATGTTATTTACATTAGCAAGAGTTATTGAAACCTCAAGCTTTTCAAATAATTTTATTTTTTTGGTAAATTGGACTCAAAATGGTGCTCCATGTATTTTTAGCAAACAATTTTAGTTGAAAAAGTTGTGGAAGTATTTAACTTAGCTAGAATGAATCTTACTACATCATATGTTTGACAAAAATTGATTTTTAGTTAAATGCTTAAATTGAGTTGTGCTGATAAGTTGGTTGAAAGTGTGACTTGACTTTGTGCTTTTACCCGCAAAGAAATATCTTTGTGGGATGCCATATCTATTCTGAAAAAAAGACATTCCTTTAGGAAGCATTGAAGAAAGAAGAACAAATGTCATAGATGGACATGATTCCATCATGCAGACAAAGCAGAGACAAAGAATCTATGTTATCCCCTCAATTTTCAAAAGCAACAAATTATATGAATAATGTGAGCATTGCAAAAGAGAAAGAGGTAAGAAAGCTAAATCCCACACCTTTCTTTTTAACACTTATTGTGGGAGATAAGATTTTGCATAATAATATTATTGATTCGGGGGCTAGTACATATGTCATGCCAAAACAAGTGGCTGATGCCCTGAAACTTAAGTACAAACCCCTTGAGAAAGGAATCATGCAACTAGATGGGAAGAAGGTTCTGACCGTCGGTCGGATAAAAGATCTATATCTGACCCTATTCTCATGTCTAACCCAAATAGTCACACAAGAAATAGGAGTGATAGAAATTCCCCCATTCTTCGAAATGTGTCTTTCAAGAGATTTCAGTGCAAATCTTGGCGGATAGTTAGCGCTTAACTGGTCCCACCTGATATTGAAAACTAAGCACGGGGCAAAGATGAAGATTTTGTTTGAATCTTTGCATCCCGAAAAAATTGCAAACAATGCAATTCTATGCTTTGACGCAACATATACCTCCATCTCTCAGCACGAGAGATATTATGTGGAAATTCTGGAAGATGAAGAAGATACAAGTGATTAGACTCCTGAAGAAGAAGTGCTACTCAACCAATTCATTGAATCTGATCCATTTGACAAATTTCATGCCATAGGGCTAGGAACCTATGTTATTTTTGATGATGATTAGGTCTTCCCAAAATTGATGAAAGATCAAGAGGAATATGATGATCCATGAGATAATTGTCTATGGACCCTGTATTTTGATGACACCAAGTGTAAAGCTGGCTCTAGAGTGGGTTTCTGACTAGTGTCTTCGACAGGATCAGAGACCCTCAAAGATTACCATTTTTGGTTCTCATGCTTGAACAATGATGTTGAATATGCCTTGGTCCATGGTCTTATCCTTGTAGGATGAATGGGTATAAAGAGAGTACAAGCTTTTGGAGATTTAGAGCTAGTGGTGAGCCAAGTCCGTGGGCAAGTGACTACAAAAAATACAAGGATGAGGTCATACAGACATCAGATTCAAGACTTAATTGAGAGCTTTGAAGCCTTCAATATACAAGTTATTCCCCAATCTCAAAACAGTGTCGCTAATCAGATGGATTTTGTTGGTTTACAATTTGAAATAATTTTTGATCCAACCAAGGAGAATGTGGTAAAAGTCATCGTATGATGCTCAATTCCTAACAACAATGAAAACTAGAAAGTTTTTGATGATGACATTTAGATTGCTACTTTCATAAAAAAAAGGAGGAATGGCTTCTGACTATTCACCACTAGGAGTAGAATTTCTTGAAGAGCAATTCATCTAGTTGAAAGGGAACAAGCTTCCTCGAGGATTAATTTCCCTAGAGAATATATTTGATTGTGAAGATGTGAGAAACAACAAGCAAAGTTTCACTGTGGATGCTAGAGACTACAAAGATATTTTAGTTAGAAGCAACAAAAAGTTAAAATTTGGAAAAGAAGTTTCTCAAAAGGAAAAGAAAAGACATAAGGATCTATGTTTCAAATATGATGGAGTTATCGCCTGGACCTATGATGATCTTAAAGGGTATGACCTAGGTATAATTCAACATACCATTGAATTGACGAAAAGATCTAAACCCATCTAAAAAAACAAAGGCCAACCAACCCGAAGGTTGAAGCATTGATGGCATAGGAGCTCACCAAATTGGTCAAGTAACGAATCATATATCCGATCAAGCATTCCACTTGGGTGTCAAATCTGGTACCGATATGAAAAAAGAATGGAGATATTAGGATTTGCGTCGACTTATGAGATTTGAGTAAAGCCTCGCTAAAAGATCATTACCCCTTACCATTGATGGAGTAGATGCTACAGACGATGGCCGAATCAGAGATGTTTACATTGCTATATGTTTTCTCAAGCTATAACTAAATATATGTGAAGGAAGCAAATCAACATAAGACAACGTTTCCCACTAAGTGGGGAATGCTTTCATATTCAAAAATGTCATGTGAACTTTCAAATGATGGTGCAAATTTTCAACAGGCAGTGGATATTGCTTTCAAGGGATTTATCAACCTGAATATCCTAATATGTTTGGATGACCTAACGGCATTTTTAAAATCAAAATATGATCACTTCGATCATTTGGAGAAGGTTTTCCACAAATTCCAATAGTTTGATATTTCTTTGAATCCCCAAAAAATGTGTTTTTGGAGTACCTCAAGGAAAGTTACTTGGATTTGTGGTGTCTAAGGAAGGAATAGCAATAGACCCTGAAAGGGTTAGATCTAAAATGGAATTACCCCTACCAGTGAACCAAAAGGGATTGCAATCCTTTATGGGGAAGATCAATTTTTTCAGTAGATTCATATCGTATTTCGCAGGCATTGTGAGACCAATCACGTTGATGCTGAAGAAAAACCTAATTTTCAAATGGACCTAGGAAGGTAAAGTGGCTTTCAAGTAGCTAAAGATAGCCATCTCAACCCTAACTTTTCCAAAGACTTTCTGCTCTATGTGTACAATGGCCAACATAGCATAGCTTTTGTGCTCACTTAGAAGTGTGAGGAAGATAATGCAGAGCATCATATTGTGTTCCACTCAAGGACCCTTAAAGGTTATGAAGCTAGGTATGATTTTATAGAAAAACAAGCTTTTTCCATTGTTAAAAGCTTAAATAAGTTTCAACACTTGCTGTCGGCCAACAAGATCACTATTCTCATGGCACATCCTAGTGTGTGGGAATATATCATAGAAGATGAGATAATAGAAAAGAGGGAAAATTGGATCACCAAAATCCTAGAATCTGATGTGGACATTAGACCAACCAAGCTGGTTTGAGGAAGAGATCTATGTCAATACATTTCATAGGAATCATGTTTCAAAGCTAAAAAAGAGACCAATTAGGTCTACTCGAACCAATTCGAGTCCAAAGAATCTTGGGTGCCTAATCAAACACAGTATATGCAAAAGGGGTACTACCAGACCAACCTTCCTTTCCATAAAAGATGATACTACTGATTGCAAGGAACTAGGTATGTATTAATTAAGGGTATATTATTCAAAAGAAATTATGATGGTGTATTGATCTGATGTTTAGACAAGCTACAAGTGGAAAGAGCTCTCAATGAATTCCATCATAGTCCCTCTATGTTTTTTGAAGCACACCATTTGGTGCAAAAGTGTACCCAGTGCCAATTTTTTGTTGGCAAAAGAAAGAATGCCACTTTTCCCCTAAGCTCAATTGTAACCGAGGAACCCTTTGCTCTGTAGGGTTTGGATTTTATCAGAATGATAAATCCTATTTCCAATGCTACACATAAGTGGATCCTCATGGCAATTGAATTTTTCACAATGTGGACAGAGGTCGTAGCCCTAAAGAATGCCATAGAGGGGGAAATTTTCAATTTCCTTGAACAACTAGTAGCTAGATTTCAGTTACCCAAGACCATCATATCCGACAATGCTTGAGCTTTTGTTGGATCAATGATGTCATATTTTTCTATTAGGAATATGATTTTCCTTAAAACTTCATCAAATTACTACCCACAAGGAAATGGATTAGCAAATTCAACCAACAAAACCTAATTAGATTAATCAAGTGTATTTAGTCGGAATGACAAAGGGATTGGCACAAGCATCTACAAGCTACTCTATGGGAAGACTGGATTACTCCCAAGTGAATTCTGAAGACCTCCCCTTATGAATTGGTGTACATAAAAGAGGAAGTGTTATCCATTTCCATAGAAATTCCTGCCTTACAATTACTAAAATCCCCGAAAATTGAAGAAAGTGGCAGAATGGAGGTACGACTAGTAGAACTCCTCAAACTAGAGGAAGATAGAGAAAATCCTTATGGAGCCATGATCAACTGTCAGCAAGCGGTAAAGTGATGGTTTGACAAAAAAACCTCTAACCCAAATTCAAAGAGGGGAGCTTAATTTGTTAAAGTACGATGAACGTACTGCAAAACTAGGGCAACACACAAAATTTGAAGCACTATGGAAGGGACCCTTTTGAATCAGTGCATTCAAGGAAAATAATGTGTATGAACTTGAAGATATGGAAGAAAACACTTTAGATATACCGGTGAATGGTATTTATCTGAAGTTATTCCATTAAAGGGCACAGTTCTTTAATTTTTTTTAACAATTATGTACCATATGTAAAAATTTTGTAGATACATTTTAAATTTTGAGAATAAGCCATCTGAGAATAGCATTGAAGAAATGAAAAGTTGTATTATATTATATTCATTGAAAAATTTACAATATAGTGCAAGCTTCAAGGCTCATATTTAAACACGAGGCTCTCTTGAGAAAACCCAAAAAGAGTAGCAGAGCAAAAAGATGGGGAAAGGAGGTAACGTACAAAAAAAAAGTAAAGAAAAGCCTCTAGTCATTGTCTAGGAAGTCAAAAAGGGCTTGATATCATCATCATCATCATCATCATCATCATCATCATCTTCATCTTCTTCTTCTTCTTCTTCTTTTTCTTCTTCTTCTTCTTCTTCTTTTTTGTCTGTCAGGGCCCAAAAAGGGGATGAACACACAACACATGCAGGCTCTAGACAACATAGACCCAAGGCCTACTCAACACGACTCTACACCAAGAAGTCAAAGTGATTCCTTCAGGAGAGTCCTAGAATGTGCTCCACACTGTACTCCTATAGTAGATAGGTGGCCATTAGTTGAGAAGAGTAGCAGTGCATCTCAAGGTCCATAGTGCAGAAGTTAGAAATGAAGAGCAACCAGGGTATGTCTATCCCAAGGTCCATGTGCTTGCGAAGATCCATCAGCAAAGCATCAAACATCTAGTGGCATAGCTCAATTATCATAGGCTTGGCCACGTTCAGGTGAAGTAGTGAAGCCATGAAGTGGGAAAGGACATTGTAGTTGCTCTAGAGCTGGTTCTCATCGTTAATGAAGTCCTCACTAACTACCCACTTGAATGCGACCATGGCAAGGTAGTCACATTTGTTCACTAGGTGCTTAATTTGGTCACTAGTGACCTCTTCCATGAAGTAGTATTGTGGCCTCTGTGGAAGGAGTCGAATAGGAGTTCCCAAGCCAAAAAACATTCTGAAAGAGCAATGAACTATGGAAGAATGGAAGACAATAGAAAGTTTGCTAAACTTAAGAAGCTATATTTTCAAATTATGAATATTGCATAAGGTGACATAGCTATATGTAAAAAAGTGAAGTTTTAAACCCAACCAATGGATGGTCTATTTTTGGTCGGACAACAATGGGAAAATATCAAGGAAAAATAGAGAAAGGTAGATAAATCATATAGATGATCTAACAGAATGTCTTGAGAAATAAATTTGTGCATTGAGAGTAAATGCTCTCATATGGAAATTCTTGACATGTGTCCTTTGCCATCATCAACACCAACCAACTTGTTAATAGGAAAAGACATGGATTAACACACTAAGCTCTGAAAAATTAATGGTCATGTCTTTTCAAGGGTACCTTGCATCACTTCAACACATTTCACATAGCAAAAAACACACTTTTCAATGCAATGAGTTTATTTGTAAGAGAGGCAGTGAAGAGAATGTACTAATTCCATTCTCACAGTGTTTTCAGCATTCCCAAGGGATACAGATCTCAAATCCACATGTATCACCTCCGTGGAAGCATTAAATGGATTAGTAGTAACAACGTAGCCTTAATTGCATGTATGATCAAGGAATTAATTACAATCAAAAGTAGGTTTTTCCAAAGAAGAAAAAGGCAAGTGGCCATTTTCGTTTAGGAAATTCTTTACAACTTCCTGATACAACCATGGTGGATCCATCAACCTCTAGTAGAAAAGTTGTAGTTTCAAATAAAAGGCCTAGTTACGCCAATATTTTTGGGTGCAACTCATTCACCAATGCCCCGACACAAGAGGAGGGGCCTTTTGAGTTTTTTAGAAAGGTGTTTCCTAATGGACACATCCCAAGAGAGGTGGTGTAGGATATAGCTAACAATTTTTTCAACCTGAAGTTGTCAGCAAACCCTAAAATTTTTAAGGAAGGCACATTTCAAATAATGGTGGAGCATGGACCATTAGAGGGTTTTGCATCTTGTCTCTAGAATTTTGGTCTCCCAAAGTTCATGCTTCTTGTTGTACATCCATGCCCATAGCTAGTTGATGCATGTGCCAAAATATTTAACAAAAGGACAAAAGCCATTGAGGGCAGCAGGATCAAAGTTACTATTTATGTCGAGGCCATATAGGATATTTTGTGTATCCATACAACTTGGGGTGATGAAAATTTTGGTGAAGAGAAAATGGAGCTCTTCGGGGAAGAAATGGCTAGGGAAACAAATTTTTATGAGGCTCGATAAAGGAAAGGATGGAGAGAGGTGATCTCCTCTTTCCTCTTTCACGCAAGAAATCTGAGGACACATAGTCTTTGTTCTCGATGTTGGCCTGGGTTTTTGGCCTTGATAACAATGAGGAGGTCAATCCTTTTCAATTTGGCCTAGCTTTTGTGCTCAAGAGAGAAAATAACTAGATGTACTATGATTTTGCTGAGGTGATAGATGGAAACATGCTAGACTAGATGAAGAATTACAATACTCAGTCTAAATTTAGGTATTCTTCTTTCTTGGATCATTTAATTTTGCATCAAAATTTTGAGTGGCTAGAGAGGAATGTACCAGTGTCTCAGTTGGATGTAAGGGGTTGTCTCCAGCTAGTTTCTGTGTGGACCCATATGCTTTCAAGAATAGGAGATTATTATTAGTTTGCAGATCATTTTCTAAGGCCAGTGCTTCAAGACCTATTTCCACGTCATATTGGTCATTTTTCTCTTGAGGTCAAACAATGGATGGAAGATCCACCAACCCCGATTGATTATTTCTTGGGCAAGGACTTTACATTTATTATATTTCACTATTTTGTTAGTGAGCCTTTCCGACTCCATAGATTTGTAACAGACATAGTTTTCATGTTGGAGGCATGTCGTCAGGTAACCATTGTCGACAACATCTATGACACTGGAAGAAGAAAAACAAAATAATATTCATTTCCCCTCTGAATTGCTAACAGTCAAGTAATGTTGAATAAGAAAAAGGCTGAGGGTGAGCTCACTAATCTATTGGCAGCCTTAGACTTGGTTCTCATTTGTGACGAGTGGGACTACAACCCCATAAATCGCTATAGTTTGAAACATGAGAATTGGGAATATTTTGAGAGAAGGATAAATCTGACTCTGGAGAGGCCAGAGATATATATTGACCTAGCTCGCATCCTACTCAAGTGACCAAAATGGATAAATTTCTATGAGCTCCAAGCAGAGTATCAAAGGAACGTCCTAATGGGAAAACCCCTCAACATGTAGTTGAAATGTAGGGGATGGTCAGAGAGGAAAAAGGTAGATTTATGGAGATTCTAATAAGAGATGAGATGACCAAGTTCCCTGTTTGGTAACTTTTAGCCACATGATGAGGAGTTTGAGGAAATTTATGATCAAGAGGTTGACTCCGACAACAACAATCCAAAGACCAGACATGAGATTAATGAGGAACAAGTTATGTGTTAGGATTTTTGGCCTCAAGAATCCGATAGTTAGAGAGACTCAAGGTGAATGGAATAACAAGGTCTATCCTCTCCCAGTGCCCGAAGTAAAGGAAAAATGACCCGATGGTCCCCAAGAGGGTTTGCTACGGTCATTGAAGGCCAAGTTTTGGAAGGATCAACTACAAGAGGATCAAAACATACTAGTTCTAGTCATGCAAAGAGAAGACTGGTCCAAGATCTAGGTGCACCCGATGTGCTGGCCTGAGGGGAAGAAGAAGCAGAGTCTTCCCTACAAATTTTTTTGGCTACTACAGCCTAGGTAAGTTTCACTCCCTCTCTTCTTTTTGCTTCTGCATCTTTGGTTGCTCCTCTACCTCCTCCCATGGAAAGGAATCCTTCGTCCTCAAACCCTGAGTTGATAATCTTGAATACACCCCCTACCAATTTCAATGAGTCTTCTGAGGTCACCCCACATGCCGAAGGAGCATCATCTGCTATGCCTGTTATTGATTATTTAATTGCCCTATCAAGGGCTCCCATTGAAACAGCTGAAACCTCTGTGTTACCCGTCACTCTTAGCCCATCCACTTTGGGGAAGGCACCTCTCATTCAACCCATTTTTCTTTTTACCCCTACTGGTCTTTTCCCTTCCCAATCTCAATTTGTCTTTCCACCTTTTTCCATGATAACGCTCCCTTTTACGTCCCTACATGCTCATGCATCCAAAATCTCCCCATCTGTCACCCTTTTGAGACTCCCTCCTAGTGCTTCCATTGTAGCACAATGTATCGATGTCCCTCAAACTCTTCAAGGCCATTTCGATGCTACCAAGCAGGCTTGAGAGACCAGAAAGTAGAAAATATTGTTAAAGGATGCCAAGTTGCCTACCACTAAAAAGATTGAAGCTTTCTTCAATGAAGAGAAAAACTCTCTGCTAATCACTAGCATGAAGCCACTTGTGTCGAAGCCCGAAGGAAAAATGTAGATGGAGGATTACAACATCCATGCCATGGGTTTGGATTTGAATGAAACTCACTAGTGTGACAAAGTAGTCCTAGATAAGGCCACACAAAAGGTAGTATATGCAAACTACAAGAGGCTAGACAAAATGTTGAAGAAGTGCGAGGAAGAGTTGGTAAATGTGAAGGAAACAGTGGGTAGGCTGTAGAATGAGATTTGAGCTAGAGAAATTTAGATGGGTTGTGCAAGGAATATTCAAGGTCAGCAAGGATAAATATATAAGTTGCTTGCAGAAGCTCAAAATGAATAGGTTCAGCTGTATGCTAAAATTAAAAATGTGAAAAAGGAGTTGGATAGTGTCCAATCCCAAACTTTCAATGATCTTTGGAAGGTGCACACAGAAGTAGAAGATTCAAAATAGGAGATCGAAAGGATGAGCTCAGAATTGACAAACTCCCTTAGAGAAAGAAGTCAAATGGAGGAAAGTACAAATCCAGAGAGGCTTAGTTTAACTAGGAGCTAGCTGCTACACAAGGGTCTGAAGCCCTCCCGATAATGAGGAAGTTGATATCCACACATTGGGAATGAATCACAGTTATTGTAGCTATTCTCGGCCCCACATTACAATTCTTAAGAGATGTTTGGGAATTGAATGCTAAGGTTGGCCCGATGGCCGATCATTTTATGAAAACATGTTCACCCCAAGTGGCAGAATCACAAAGCTTCATTTCTAATTGTGTATATCCACTGATAAGGATCTAAAAAGTGTGGGGATTTTTGATCAGAGGGTCACCTCCATCAAAGCTAATGAGATCATCAACTATCATAGGGTAGCAGAAAAGTGCAAGGACTGCTAGTCAACACTAAACAAATGGGTCAATGAAATCAAGAAAGATTTTGATGTCCTAGTCGATCGCAGGCTTCCCCCCTTCTTTCACAAGATGGATATGTGCTAACAATTGAGCAGGTCACAGATGCGATTTGACGCAAGGCTCAAACTTTTACAGAATTCCCAAGGTCAACCACAATGCCCACGATTGATGATATGGAGTGCGAGATTTTTCCTCTTTCTCAACTCTACTATCACCTTGGAGAGGTTTCTTCCAGATGGGGATTTGTCTCTTTCAAAGAAGTTTTTGAGCTAGAGCAAGCATTTAGGCAGATCCGTAACCTTGTCCTATTGACTGATGCATATTAAGAGGCACAATATTCCTTTTTCCTACAACTCCAAGAATTACCAGAGGCCTAGGTTCGTGCCTCTACAAGCGAATAGCCCCTTGTGATTTTCAGAACTATGAAGCAGTTTTTCCTTGATCATTTTTATTTTTAGTTTGTACAATGTTTTTAGTTTTGGATGAGCCCACACTTAGGTAGAGTTATTAGAAAGGTGCATAATGTGCCACGTGGAGGCTGTGCAACTTTCATTTTTTTCCTTCCTTTTGGGAGAGATTCAGGACACGTGTCAACTTGTCAAAAAATTTCTCAAGGATCTATATTCATGAGCTTGAAGGTTTTCGCCTGTTTGACATGCCATCTCTTCACTACGAGTAGATTGTGCTTCTTATGAAGCAATATACTTTGGTAGTTTGTTAGAGCTTGTTGGCCTATTTATTTTCTTGGTTTTCGGGATGGAAGCTTTGAGTCAGTGTCCTTGGGTGACGTGATTGGTCAATTGGACCTTTTTCTACGCCGTTTTCTAGGATTTGATCATTTACAGACCTTTATCTTTGTTAAATATCTGAAAAACATTAATGCAGTGGTTCAAATTGATGAGCAAAGATTGTTGTGACCTAACTAAAGATCGATTAGATCTTGCGCTATCAAATGCCAACATCTGGAAATAATTAATTTTGTGTTGTGGCAGCTATTTCCTCTTTCTGCAACTATAAAAGATAGGTGGTGACAAATGAAAGGGTTGGATTCCAAGTTTTAGTTTCATTTGCTGTAGAAAAGTTTCTTTAGTTTTCTTAGGATATAGAACTATTTTCAGCAGTAAAAGTTACAGAATTGATTTTCTCTAGCATGTTATATCTTTTAAATCTTAAACTATTGTTGGATTGGCATCCAACCTCTATTTTAAAGTTCATGTGATATTTAAAGCATAAAATATTGAGGCGAAATATTTGAGATTGTGCATGTATGTCATTTATCAAACTTTCTTTCTTTATGCTTTCATTTTGAATGAAACACTGTGTCTTAAAAGCTCAATTCAAATAGTTTTAGTGGCTGATTTCTATGCTATATGCTCATATAGTAGAATGATAAGTTGTGAAAATTAGAGTATGTCATTGAAATTTTCTATTTTTCTAAAGGGTTGTTTTTTTATAATGTGTTGTATTAGGAGAAAAAGGTTATGCAAAATTTGAATGTTTTTCTGTCACCCTTAGAAATCTTTATGTTTGATTAGACCTTAATGAACACTTCTTGTGGAAAGATTTGAAAGTATGCACTATGGTTGTTGTTAGTCTTTGTTGTTTGTTCTATTTCCAATAATGAGGGGTTGTGGCATTTTGTGTCTAATTATATCACGCATTGGAATGATTGGGTTTGAAATGTTGTAAAAGCATTGGTGCATCACCATTTTATGTTTTCTGTTTACATTTCCTTCTAACATTTTCTCCAAATCCCAAACAAGAGTCAACTTTTTATAAAAATCCTAGAGGTTTTTTAGTGAGGCACAAATTGGTCCCCCACTCATTGAATTTCCCATAATATTGTTGGAGAGGCGCAAGCTTTGATGATTAACATATACCATTGTAGCTTCTTTCTCTTTTCTTGATTTTGATGGTGTAGTTTTGTATTCCCCCATGAATTTAGGCATTAAATATAATGAACCCTAAGCATCATTCAACAATTTTATCACCAAATAAATACACTCATCTTTATCTTCAAGTTATAAAGGTTCCACTTTTGTAGTTGGTGTCAATGTTCTCACAGGGTTTTTTCATCCCTATTTCAATGTGTAAACAATTTTTAGATTTTGGATTAGCTATTATCATGTAAACCTAATTGTTGTAAGTATATTTCATTATATTATGAATCATTGAAGGAACTTCTTTCATCTCATGGATTCATGATCTACCCAAGAGAAGATTGTATTCAATATCATGGGGCATGGAGTGGATGGGAGTTTGCAACACAACCTTACCATCTTTAATAAGTAACATTATCACACCAAGGAATTGTCTTTCCACATTATCAAAACCTTTGATTGAAAACTCAATAGGTTGAATTAATGTTTTTCTTGTTCCAATTCTATGAAAAATATTTACAGTACAAAAGTTAATCCTTCAACCATTTTCAATAAGGGTACATCTAATTCCAATATTGTTAATACTTGTCATTATCATCAATCAAGGAATCATTTTATTTTTGTGTTTCCAAAGGGGGTAATTCATTTTGATAAAATATAATTTCCATAATAGGTGAATTCATACTCTCTATCAAAGTTTCCACATCATTTGGTTACACACTAGGAGGAACAACTCTTTTTAAAGAATTTTAAAGCATGGCATGATAAATAGGTGATTTTTAAATTGAATCCCACAAGGAGATCTTAGCAGGAGTGTTATGAAGTTGTTCAACAAGATCATATTCATTGCCACTATGCTATTGGATTTTAGTTGTACATGGGAGGTATGGTTGAGGTAATGAAGTGGGTGTCAATTTTTTTTTTTGTTGCTTTAGTTTCTAGTGTTATATGTGTGAACGACAATATGATAACTTGGTTGTTATGACACATGATTGCTAGTAATTTGTTTTACAAAGCTTAGGATATAGCCATGTGGGGTTTAGGAGGTCCTATAATGAGAGGTGACTTATGAGATCCAATAATTATCATAATTTTAGGAGGTCCAAAAGGACTTTTAAGAGGTCCAATAATTAAAGGAGATCTAAAAGCCAATTGTGTGTCCATAACCTCAAGGGATTTTACTTCTTGTTGATGATATTCTATCAAGGGGGAGTCTAATGTCATTTTAGCATCTTCATCTATGCAATCCATAAATGTATCAATGATTTCATCCTCTTGTGCCACAATTTCTTCCCAAGTATAAGAGGTATTGGGAGAGAAACAATCAAGATCCTCATGACGCTCAATGATTGGATCCTCTAACACCAAGATAACTTCTTCAAAAGTAAGTGAGGTATTAGGAGAAGAACAACTATGATTGTCATTACTGTAAATGATTGCATCTTCTTGCACCAAAACATTCTCACAAGGGAGATGTTAGGAGATGAATGAAGATTAGGCATAGTGATATAGAGAAATGAGTCAATGATTTCATTCTCTTGCTCCAAAATACTCTCACAATTAGGAGAGATAGTGGGAGAGGGATGAATGAAAAATAACAAAAGAAGAGAAACAAACCTATTTTCACATGCTTTTGTCAAAAATTCCTTGAAATTCTTAACATCTTACAATAAAAACATGCGTTATGACAACAAAATATTTTTGAAATGAGAACATGATTTAAGCTATTATCCTACAACTTTTCCAACAGTGAAATGTAAATTTTTTTCCTAAATTTATAACAAATCAAGCAAATTGACACCATTATTTCACATGTAATAACACCTTTTTAAAGTTTCAAATGAGAAACCAACAAGCATAAACAAACTAAGCACATAGAGATAGAGATTTGGGTAAAATTTTGTTTAACCAAGAATAGTAGGAAAAAAGCACCTAAGGGCATTTATGTCTTGGATGGATTTTTTGAAAAGTGAAAGTCTGACTATGTATGATGCCATTTAAGGATTATGGGTTTTCTTGCAGATAGGCTCAACAGTGAATATTTTTCTAGAATTTTCTTGATTTATGCCAATGAGATGTAAAATGCAAGTGTGTAAAAGTGTTGAAGACATTTGAATATAATTTCTAGATCTAAAATGCAATAATTAACTGATTCTAAGAGCGGGGAAAATGGTTCTTCTATACCTGTAAAGGCTGGGGTGGAAGCTGGTAAGGGCTCCTTTCCATCTCCTCGCATGGGTATTCTACAAAAGGAACCAAAGAAAGGGGCTGGCGAAAAGAGTTCCAAGTTGGGTAGGAAAAAGGATATTGAAAAGATTAAGTCAATTGGGGAAACTTTGGTGGAGTCAGGGGTAGTCAAGACCTTGGATTCGCATTTCTCGTGTCCCCATAAATGATTGTTTTATCATGGAATGTAAGGGGCTTGAATAGCGGCCCTCGAAAAAAAGTTGTTCGTGAGTTGGTTAGGAATCATTCTCCGGATGTTCTTTTTCTTCAGGAGACTAAATTATCTGTGGAGAGTATGTTGAAGATGGTACCAAAGTTGTGGAAGTTTGGTGATTGTCAGTGTATTGGTGCTCATGGTGCTTCTGGGGGGTTAGCTTGTTTATGGAACCCTCAGAGGGTTAGTCCTCTTTGGTGGATGTATTCTAAATCTTCTATATCCTTGGTGGCCTCATGCTTTGTGATAGGAGAGTGTATTCTCCTCTCTAATGTGTATGTACCTATTGAGCTTCAGGGCAAGCAACTCTTATGGTCTCATCTTCATTTTGTTCGTAGCCTGGTGCTTTTCCATCCATGGATCTTGGCAGGGAATCTCAATGCTATCGTGGAGCTATCTGAGAAAAGGGGTGGAGTTGCTAGGTTGGAGCCTTCCACGATGCTTC
>VDFB02358134.1:61098946-61155666 GCA_007258455.2 Sequoia sempervirens
CCTAGTATAACAAGTTAGACAAGTACCTGATTGGACAAGGATTTCAAAAGGGATCTACTAACAATAATTTATACTACATAACTCACTTAGATCAAATCATGATTATTGTGGTTTATATTGATGGCATAATTTTTGGAGGTAGTGATGATATGTGCAAAAAATTTGTAGATAAAATGCAGAAGTAATTAGAAATTTCTATGATAGGTGAGCTAAATTTTTTCCTTGGATTACAAGTCAATTAGAACAACAAAGGCATTTTCATTTCTCAATCCAATTATACAAAAGAACTATTGAATAATTTTGGATTGGAGAATTCTAAACTGATGTGTACACCTATTGTTACCTAATGCAAGTTGACAAAAGAAGATGAATCACCTAAACCAGATGCAAGCATGTATAGATCAATGATTGGAGGATTGTTATATTTGACTGCCACTAGACCCAAAATTATTGTGCCATAGAAAAATGGCCCCTTGACATTTTCATGGTCTTTTAGGCCTTTCTTCATGATGCTTGGTCTATTTTTCTCTAATTTAATGTTGCAATGTTGTTTAAGCATTCACATTAGGTCCTTAAAATTCAAATTATGGTGTCTTGTGAAGGTGTTGTGAAGTGTTTTAAAACATTTCTACATTTTTCTAGACTCTATTCATTACAATTCACCTAAAAATCACCTTTTCATCACTTATCAACTCCTATTTTGAAGTGTTGTAAATTATTGTAACAAGATTTCACACTTTTCTAGGCTTAATTTCACTATTTACACCTTTCTTATGCTTTATTTGACGCCTTTATGTCCTTATAAGGCTTAATTAAGTGTGTTTTTGAATGTAAACCCGACAAACAACACTAAATGTAAGATAATTCATGACACCCACTTTCAATTCCAAGGTGGGACCCATTCGCCATGGGTAGTGAATGAGTCCCTCTTGGCTCAAAATTCAAAATATTTCAAAAAAAAAATTGGGTTTTTATTTAAAATCACCTTATGTCAGCCTGTGATGAGGTATCTTTAGTTTACTAAGGCACAAGTGTGTATAAATAAGTGTGTTTCTTCTCATTTCAACCCCCATTCATCAAGTTCACTAATTCACTCATTCATTCAAATATTCAAGCACTTTGCATCATTCAATCAAGCATCAATCAAGTATCTTAGAGTAGCCATTGATATATCTTCATATTTCTTTAACAAGGTTGGTGAGTTTAGGACATTTTCTTGTTGTTTATTAATCTTTCCTTGTTCTTTTCATTCCATTTCTTTATTAAGGGTTTGATTACCAAAGTGACATTTGACCAAGGAAAATCCCTATAACCTAACCCTTAACCATTTTCCCCCTTTTGTATGTGTGTTTGCAGACTTGTGTATGCAAATTTATCAAGCAATTAGGTGTTGAAAGGTGGTCAAGAAGTCAAAAAAGTTTTTTATGTCAACTACAATCTATTTCAAGCTTGGAGGCAACCTACAATTCATTTTCTGCAAATTTGACTCTGTCAACTCGACAATTAGGCAACCTCAGATCTGGTGCTACAAAATTGGTCCTTGATTTCACAATTTTTTGGGAGAGGAATGATTCACCATCAGTGATGAATGATTCCCACCTTAAGGTTGGAAAACTAGATTTTTTAAGATTTTGAATCCCGACACTCAGAAACTTGTTTCTAGAAGTTTTCATCAGAAGCAAGACTAATTCACCATTAGTGGTGAATGAGTCCCACTAGTGATTTTTACTGATCTCTGCCAGCATTCAGAATACTCCAGAATCTTCATCAAACTCCTAGGTGCACTCTGTTCAACCCCCTTTCATTTTTTTTTTCATTTCTTCATATTTAGTTCGTGCTTGCATATCACATTGTTTTTCCAAACATTGCATATTTCGTAGGTTTTTCATTCATAATTAGTTAATTACTTAGCTTAGTTGCATTTAGATAATCTCATTTAGCCTTAATAACATCATAAACATCTTAATTTGAGTGATCCACATTTATTTTTCTTGAGTTTTATCTCTCTCCTTTTAGGTGAAACATCCTAAGAGTGCAAGAGTAGCCTATAAGCCTCACGTCAAAAAATATATGGTTCAATTATGTATGGAGTTTGTTTAGTAGGTAGATTTCAACAAGAACAAAAGGAATCACATGTTGTAGTGAAAAGGATCTTTATATATTTGAAGGGTACAAAATATTTTGGGTTGTGGTATCCAAAGGACTCAGATTTCACTTTGACAGCCTATACTAATGCAGATTGGTTTGGATGTGCTGATAACAAGTAGAGTACAAGTGGTGGAGCTTATTTCCTTGGATCTTGGTTGGTTTCTTGGTAAAATAAGAAACACGATTCTATATCTTTATCTACTATTGAGGCTGAATACATTGCATCATCTTCATGTTGCAGTCAAATACCATGGATGAAACAAACACTGAAGGATTTTGCATATCATTTGATGAACCAATATGAATTATGTGTGACAATACCAGTGCAATAAATATTTTCAATAATTTGGTACAACACTCCAGAATTAAGCATATATCTGGATAATATATCATTTCTTGAGAAAAAAGGTGTTGGACAATGAAGTAAAACCTGAATATGTACCTACAAAAGAGTAGACTGCAGATATTTTCACAAAACCATTAAGAAAAGATACTTTTGAGTATCTCTGGTAGAAGTTAGGGTTTCTACCCCCTCCTAATCTACAATAAGATGCACTGGGGTGTGCATTGGTTCAGTGTATTAGATGCTCATTTTTATCTGGATCAATGCTTGGTGGCTTCCTCATAGGGCGAGTGAAGTAAGTTTTTTAGGGGGAGTTTTCCCGTTTGTCTTTGATGTCAAAGGGGGAGAAGAAAATAATATAAGATGATCCTTGATGCTAACATTAACTTGGTTGGTTTGTTATTGATGAATGTTACCATCAATGAAAAAGGGGGAGATTTTGGAATGTGTTGAGATGATGTTGATTGCTTGTTGCCATTAATGGTTGTCATTGATGTAAACATATCTTGGTTGTTTGACCAAAGTTCTATTTTGATTCCTTAGTGATCTAGATTGGCCTGGTTTCAGATGTCATGCTATAAAGATCTATTTTGGACTGTATCTATTCTAGTCCCATTCCTCTTGTAACACAATAAGATACATTCTTTTTGGTCCAGACCACTTTGACAATTCCTTAACGTGCTCCGACACATGGTTTGCATTGTAACATGTATATCTCACTCTTTGGTTTCAGATATCATGTAGTGTATTGATTTGAGCAAGGAGGCTATCTTTGGTCCACATTTCATTCCTCTCCACCATGGGAATGTTTTTGTGGTGATCCACTTCAAATTGTGCTTGGCTTAGGAATTATGAAATTGTGTTTGGCCAACTTGAGAGATTATGAAGGATTTGAATGGTATAAGTATAAGATGTTTTTTTTCCATGCAAGCAAGTGTGATGAACATGAATCTGAATATCTAGACATTGGGAAGTGTGTGAAAGTGTATGACTAGAGGCAACAAATAGTGAGATTCTATCTAGTGTTGTTGGTAGTAGTTCTTTCAACAATGGATTCCCTTTTATCATTTTTCTATTGGCAGTGAGCCATTTTTTGTAGGTAGTGAGCCTTTCTCTTTTGGTAGTGAGCCTTTTTGTGTCTTTTTCTATAATAGCTAGGTAGTGAGCCTAACTGGCAATGATCCACCCTATAGTGAGCCTTTATAAAAATCATCTTAATTGGTGTCACCTTAACCAGTGCTTTATAATTGAGACTTGTTATTCTTAGTGGTTTTTCCCTTCTTGGGTTTCCACGCAAATTCTGGTGTTCATTTTGCATGGTGTTGTTTTGTGATTTCATATTCATTAATATTTGATTGATTTAGGTTTGATCTCGATTAATTAAAGTGAATAAAATTGTTTGAGGATAACTGATTCACCCCCCTCAAAGTTATCCGGGATTTTTAAGAAACTTGAGATCTGAGAAGAAGGAAGTGTAGACATTGAGCCTCAGGATCAAATTCAGAGATTTCAAAAATTCAAGATGGGACAAAGACAATATTAAGGGCATCTTAGTCCACCCAAGGGTATTTTTTAAAGATTCTTTTGGATTTTGTTCTGACATCCAAAGATTATGCATTTCTCCTAAAAAATTGCAGCAGGACTAAGACAACAATAAGGGAATCTTAGTCCTCCCTAACATATTTTGATAGCATAATTTTTTCATTTCCAAAATCCTCATCACATTTCCAGACTTCCCAGGTACACACATCATAAATTTTTGATACTTAATTTTGTCATTTTCTCTCATCATTTGACTTGCATTATTAGGAACTTTGTGAGTTGAATGTTAAGTTGTCTTTTCCTAGATTTTTCTTGGTGGTGAACCCCTCTTGGGTCTTCCTTGTTGATAATTGAATCACCTTTGGGTTGATAGTCAATCCAATTTAGGATCCTAGGGAATTCTTGAATGATAATTGGAGAAGAGGGGTGTTCTATGACATGGGCCATAAGGCACCCATTTCCCATTGTTCATTTTTGTTAACCTAACATTTTTGAACATTCATTTTCTAATTTGGAGTTCATTAAAATCCTAGATATAGGTTACATTCATTCTTGCATTGAATCTTCCATTATTGAAATGGCATCTATGGTTTCTCATATTTGAATTAGTGAAAGTGCATATAGGTTGCATTTTTTCTTTCTTGCATCATCTTATCTCATTGAGAAATTTGAAAAATGCATTTTCAATCATCCTAATTGCATTTAGGAACATTGTTATTATATTCAAAATTGAAAAAAATTGCATTAAAATTTGCATTCAATTGTTTGTCATTAGTTACCTTTTCTTGCATTCATTTGCATAGTTTTCTATATCTAAACATCAGGTCCTTGAGTAGGAAACCTGGGAACACTGTTATCAATTTCGATTTTGCTATTTTTTAGAAAAAATCCTTTACTAGGACTAAAATGCCCCTACTCGTGTCTTAGTCCCTCTGTGGGTTTTTGGCTCAGAATCTTCTCTGTGTTGCTTGTTGTTTTCTCTAGTTTTTGGAACCTTAGAATTTCATCAATAGGACCAAGATTCCCTTACTAACGTCTTGGTCCCTATTTTCTTTGACTTTACAGTTTTTCATGGTTTGAAATTTCTTTTTTGTCCCTCTATTTGCTACTTTTAGTTTTTTGTTACAGTTTGTAGAATTATTGTTATTCCAATTTCTTTCATTTCAAATGTATTTGTAAGCATACGATTGCACGTGATTTGGTTTATCCCTTGCATGATCTATACTACTTGGTGCCCTATTTTCAATACTATGGTGAGATGAAGTGAGAGACTCTTAGCATCCCATGATAAAACACTTGTTGTGGATCTTGGGTTATTTGGCTCTCTTACTCCTAGTGTTTGTATTAGTTCACTAGGTATGGACTGGATCTTTCATACCTCTTTTTCTATTCCTACCTTACTTACAAGTGCTATGCTAAGTTTTCAAACAATGGTTGATCATATACCTCAAGAAAACATAATGGAAATGCATGAAGACTTAGCCCATTTGCAAGATAGCGTGAGCACTAAAAACATTTCCAATACTATTATACCTTCCATTGATAGTATTCATTGCATGATGGAAAGTGACGAAGGACTAGAAGTTGTGCATAACATAGCTCAAATCTTTGGAAATCATCTTCCTTCTACCACCAATGGTGCTCAAACTTCAAACAATGTGCAAAACTAGGGAGGAAATCAAACTCCTCCCGCTTCATCCATAACCTCCATTCCCACCTATACAAATCCTAAAGTGACCACAATGATGCAACCAACTTTCCTTTTCTACCTTGCACATTTACACTAGTGCTCCTTATACCCATGTAGCATCTATTGGTTATTTTTCCGACAGAACCGAACAATCCTTTAAGAAGTACCCAACTCCTATAATGAAGAACTATTAGGCTAGTGGCCAACACAATGAGCATAGGAATTTTAAGTCTGTACTTCTTCACTTCAGGATCTATGAAACCTAGGAGGGTGATCGCAATTGCATTTTCATGTAATATAATCAATTGGTGACACATTTTATACACATATTAATTCTTTCTATTGTAGATGAAATCAATTTCATTGAAGATTTGGTGCATTTTCAATGAAGGATTTGACATCCGCTAGGACTTGAAAATAATTCCACTACCCTTGGAGATATTTTTCTATTCAAATATTATCTTCTCAGAAGTCTAGAGCTAGGAAAACTATTGGTTCAGCTTGTGTAAGATTTTAAAATCAAATGACCAGTGCCTGATCAATTGGAGAAGTGGAGTCAAATATGCAAGAGGATCAGTAATATACAAATTACTCATTTAGGAGAGAAATGAACTATTTTCGTAGTGCTTTGCATTTACAAAAACTATCTGTGCAAGAAAAAAACTACTTCTTAGTAATCCTAAGCCATCCCTCATAAAGTTTATAACCCTGTTTCAAGAATTTTAATTAATTCCTTGAATTAAAGTTGAAAATAGAATAATACATTCAAATAAAACATTTGAAGAAAAATGACAATACCATTAGTATTTCTCATTCATAACTTTGAAATGAACATACATAGGAGAGTAGCACTTCCTTGACTGACATTTTGTTTCGATATCAGTAATTTCTATAGAACTCATTTAAGACCGTTACATACAAGACTTCCTATCCAAGACAAAATTACTGGTCTACTTTTGAATTCTATTCTTCTTGCCCTTTTTGAACTTAGCCTTTTCCTAGAACTCTCTTAAGACTTCATATTTTTTGACCCTTGTAATAAGCCCTAAAATCCCTTTTATAGAATAAGGGAGCAACAAGCATCAGGCCTAATTACATTTACATTTCATTCCATTTCATTTGTACCAGAATTCAAGATATTCCTAGTTTATCACATGCAATCATTTTTAGGAAAATGGAAGAGTAAAAGACCACTTTCCATATTCCTTGAATGAAGACACACCAGCTCCCCGAATGACAAATTTTATTGTAACCATGTTGAATCCTCGTCCTCATTGAGCAAAGAAGATTCTCCAATAATAGCTCCAACACAAATTTGTATATTGTCCAGACACAATATACATTCCACCAAGGTTAGCTATTCTGATACTTCTCCTACACGCGAGCTCGAAGTCATTCCACCTTAGCACATGAAACAAGAAATCACATGAATGTTGAATAGGACACTCCTAACATAAAGGGCATGGTATTATCAAAAACAAAAATAGGGAACAATCATCACCCTGAGTTCTCAACCTTAGAGGACATTCACCCACGTTTTGTTCATGGTGGGACTGGAGAAATTGTCACCACCACTTTCTCGAGATTCCTCGATAGTACCAAGGAGATGGAATAATAATTTCCCTCCAGATTACCATCTCCCTCACTGTCTGAAAGACCATTAGAAATCTTAAAATGAGAATTTCATTCCTTCATAATGGAATTGCAACATTCACTTTCCATCCACGCCCTCTTATTATATTTTACCGTCCTCTTCTCTCTATGTTTGAATAATTCTTTTGAGACTATCTACTCTTCTAGATGGTAATTTTCCTTGGCATTATACTCCTTGAATTTCTTGGTTCCTTCTATTCCTTTTGGCATATTAGGAGCTCCATGCATTCCAACTTTATTCTCAAGACCTCCCTTAGGCTCAAACAAACACAACCCCTCAGTTTTTTGAATCATCATGACAAACCAACTCACCTTAGAATATCTACACACTTCTCATGAAAATTCATTCCTCACACACTTCCTTATCAATCGTTGACCCTCATTCATTGCAAAATGAAATATGACATGAAAATTTACTTGAGTGATCTGCATTAAATAGACAATTTGAAGCATCCAAGATTAATGGCATTAAATTTCCTCATGCGAGCAAGTTGGTAACTTACAGCTCAAGATTGAATTTGAACCATTGCTTTTTCTTTAAAGCAATTAAAACCTCATCCATGGGAAACAGTAATGCCATCTCATGTGTTGCAATTTGTCAATTAGCATGTATCGCCAACCTAATTTGTGCTTTCAATAATACCGACGAAGTACACAAGACAAGTTTAATTTAGAGGGAAACTTTCTTTATACACTTCATCACTTCATCACTAATCCCGACCTCTGATGTAAGCATTTTTGTGGTGATCTTGATTCCATTGGATTATCCTGCTTTAAAACATTATCAATGGTCTTCAATTTCTTACTAATTTTCCCTTGCTTTATGCTGAATCTTCAAAATCCGCCACGTAGCTTGTTCCATGTAGTGATCATCTCTTGTCACTGATTTAGTTTTCCTCTTCCTATTCTATTAGTGATGCAAATATCCCAACGATGTTCTTTAGCCCTTGATCCAATGGCCTGAATTTTGGTCATCTTTATTCCTCCATCGCACATCGTTGATTCAAAACTTGCCCTTAAGACTCTATCCATGATGGGAGATGTAATGTCAGCTCATATTTGGACACGTACAACCTGCATAGAATAAACACCACAAATACATCACTCATATGATTATATCATTTTAGTGAGAGAGAAAACCCTTTTAGAAAGCACCCATCGCTCATTGCTACATTAGAATTCAAGTTCAGAAACAAAACCGTGATGAGCGATAAGGCCTCCATTCATTGTTGATTCTCCTCATATATGGTGCAAGCAATTAGTGATGAATGGTTTACATTATTTATAATTTCCCTCACATATTGCTAATGTGAAAACAACCTTTTACAACATATCCATGATCATATGGTGTGACAACATATCGCTCATCACTATTACAAATGTTCTTTTCAATGGCTATCCGCGATGAGCAATAAGAGCATAAAACCAAGAACCTCGCTCATCACTATTTCAAAGTTGAAGGATCATATGCCATTAGTGATGAGCGATATCAAAAGAAAATACCACCCATCGCTCATCGCTATTACACATTGTAAACTTATGAACAAACCAGTGATGAGTGATAAGTTATAAAGGTCATCAGGACTTAAGTAAAAGTTTTAGGCATGTGCTCACAAGTTGTTTTCATGAAGGGGAATTCCTAGGACAAAGATTTAATTTGAAAGCCTCTAGGTTGTAAAATAAAAAGTTGAAAGGGCTCAAAATCTTTACTTGATTTTATGAAATAAAATGGTCTAAACCTAGGCTGGAAGGGTCGGTTACCCGGTGATAGTGAATGACTAAAAATACCATAAAATAACTGGAAATGGGTAACAAGGAGTCAATAGTTTAAAATAATATTTTAAGCTTTTACGGGTAGTAACCCCATGTCCTGGTACAATAAGTGTTTTAACATGGAACCAAAAAAAGATTTTTTGAGGATCCAATCAACATCTAACCTAATATCTCATCCCACAAGAAATCCATTCACTTGTCCTTCCAACACCTACATACCACCACCATATTCACCTCCATATCAAAACACACACAATGACCCTATAATTAACCACCTTTTACAAAGCCTCTCATCCATTCAACATCAAAATGTTCCACCTTCATACTATGTAAAAAGTAACCCACTATCTTTGGAGATATTAAGAACTCCAGTGCCACAAGGTATAGAGATCCCTAGATTTGAGAAATACGGAGGAGAGGGAAATGCTACTAATCATGTTAATGACTTTATTGCTTTGTCTAGTTACTTTGTCCTTGAGGAAAAAATTTTGGCTAAGCTTTTTCCCCGATCCTTAAAAGATATTGCCTTGGATTGGTTTTCTACATTACTGAATAACTCAATTCATTCATTTAATGAACTTGTTTAAGCCTTTATTAACCATTTCCAAGTGCATATGGTTCCTAAAATTACATTAGTTGATTTGATGAGATGTAAGTAAAATGGGGGTGAAAAATTCTCTGACTTTATTTCATGTTACCAATTGCTTTATTCCCAAATTAGTGTGAAGATTCCTAATTCTCATCTTCAAAAGATGTTCATATAAAATTTACAAAGATATGAGACAAGATTACCATGATGAAATTCTCTTCCTTCATGCACTTATGCATTTCCCTTCAAGATTATCATAATTTTGTAGGTATTTTTGAACCAAAAACCACCCTTACCCATCCTGAAAAATTCTAAATCTTCAAACCAAAACACTTACTAGCCTTTCAGAAGACAAAATAAAAATTTCCTTCAACTAAATTTCACCTCCTAACCTACCCAACAAATTGATACTCAAGTAGCTGCTATAAAGAAGAGTAATCCTTATATCTTTGGGGATCAACAAAGACAATTTACTCCCTTAACCAACACACTAAAAAATATCATGACTTGACTATTAAACAAAAACATGTGCACCTTACCTCTTATTTGACCTCTCGAACCTAGCAAGCCCTTAACTCTGAGCTTTAGACACAATTTCTATTGTTCTTATCACCAACAAAAAGGACATGATATAGAATAGTGCAAGCATCTTAAACATCTTGTGGAAGGCCTCATTGATTCTAATCATATCGAAATTGGAGGTGTGAATGAAAAATGTAATAAATTTTTAGCTCCTCAGGCTAACCAAAACTTGTAAATCTTTACCAATCGCATGCCCAACCATACTATTTCATTTGTTAAGGCTAGTGAAACTAAGCCCCATGTGATGAATGTTGGCATAGATGATGATAACATGAAAAATAATGAACAAAATCCTATGGATACTAATGACCAAAGTCCTATTAGTACAATGATAGGAGTGATTGAAATCGATCCTCGTAAACAACCAACCAAAATTTCTATCGATATTAATTTCTCTTTAGAAGAAACAATCAAAAATCTACTTGATGGTCCTCTTTACATAGCCGGTAGAATCAATGACAAGCCCACTCTTGTGATTTTAATTGATCCTATCTAAGGAGAGAATGTGATCACAAAAGAACTCTTATATATGCATGAACTTACTCATGATAGATATGATAAACCAAAAGCATGGATTAAAATGCATAATGGTTTTGCTTGCACTACGAGGGGCTTGATGACACCCTGTTTACAAGTAGGACCAATGAAATCAATTGTATCATTCTCTAGATCATCTCTAATTCAGATCAATTTCGTGTGAAGTTGGGCTTCAAATGGATTCTCTCCATGAATGTGGTCCCATCCATTTTCCATAAGTTTTTAAAGTTTCTAGTTGGAAATGAAATATTCACTGTGAACCATACTGGCTTTGGACCTTTGTCTTTCCATGGAAATTTTTCTTTAGACTATTTTTGGCCTAACCCCATGGAGCTTATAAGACCTTGTGAGGACTTCCTTTTCCCATCCTACCAAAAATTTGAAGCAAAACACATAGGAAAACTATCATCCTCCACTCCTTGAAGAAAACAATATTGAGCTTAAAGCCCTTTTGACTAACAAAGAACCATCCATAAGAATTCCCTTTCCTATTTCATGCAAAATGCCAAGAGAAAACCAAGAAAGTCCTAATCTACCTCTTAAGCAGATTTATAAAGCCAAAGATAAAGTGGTTGAGCAACCTTCCATGGTTTCTTCTGTTATTCCCTCACAAGGAGAAAATGAAGCTATGGTTGGAAAACTCACTCCTAGATAAATGCAACTTGAAAACCATAACAAAAGGAACTAAAATGCTAGATATTGTAGGTGTAGATGTTGTGCTATTGCTCAAAAAATGGACGAAGAGAATAACATAGAAAATCAAAATCTAAATTTGATAGAAGCAATAAATGATGAGCCTCCTCCATCACTAGAACCAATAGATCCTATGTATCCAACACAACAAGGACCAACACCTTCTATGGATATTATCATTCATCCTCCTATTGTTGTTAACTTAGATGACGATGAAGAAACCGCTAAAATTGATGAGCAAGTGCATAATGAATTGAATTTTCTATTTTCTTCTTCTATGAGATTAGATAATAATAACCGTGATGATCCTCCTAAACCGAGTGATGCACCACATGTTGAACTTGGTGATTTTCCTAGTACAACACTTAATGTTGTCCCTCTTGCTAGTGATCTGTATTCCACATATATTGAACAAGACTAGGACATATATGACCTGCTAGATGGCTAATTGCATATGCTTTACTAGTATTTTTTAGTTCCCTTTTCACTTTCTTTTTGGTTGATTGCATGTGTGTAATGTGATCCCCCATATTGTTTTATGTTTCCTCTTTGTGTGCATTCCTCTATTTGTACCTTCATTCTTCTATATGTCATAAGCTTTTTTTCCTTTTCATTGGTCTTTACCTTTCCTTTGCATTTTTGTCTTTTTTTTTCCTTTTGGGGATGATGCAAGGTGTTGAGACACCCTATGCCTCTTCCATGTTGACCCAAAAGATTTTTTTTCATTATCTTTTCTTTTCCTTTCATTTCTTTCTTGTGTTTTTCTTTTGGGGATGATGCAAGGTGTCGAGACACCCTATGTCTCTTCCATGTTGACCCAAAATATATTTTTTCATTATCTTTTCTTTTCCTTTCATTTTTGTCTTGTTTTTTCCTTTTAGGGATGATGTAAGGTGTCAAGAAATTTATGTTTCTTCCATGTTGACCCAAGAGGTTTTTCATTTTTTTTTGCTCTATTTTTGTCATTCTTCCAACTCTATGTGTATTTGGGGAATGATGACAGTTCTGAGCTCTCTAATATCATTGCAACAAAGAAAGATACTAATCCCAAATCCATAAATCCCTCATGTGTTTCTTGGGGGAAACCCTCTTTTTTTTCATGTTTTGGCTACTTTAACTAAATTTCTCATAGCATGGTGTTTAGCAATTTCTTTAAAGTGGGGGCATACATTGGTATTATTTTGGCATTATTTCATTTGCATTTGTTTCCATATTTCTTGATGTGTTTTTCTCTTTATGGTTACATTGGGAGTAATTTCCTTCAAGAGTGTGATCAAAAATATTTTTTTCATTATCTTTTCTTTTCCTTTCATTTTTTTCTTGTGTTTTCCTTTTGGGGATGATGCAAGGTGTCAAGACACCTTATGTCTCTTCCATGTTGACCCAAAAGTTCTTTTTTCATTATCTTTTCTTTTCCTTTCATTTTTTTCTTATGTTTTCCTTTTAGGGATGATGCAAGGCGTCGAGACATTTATGTTTCTTCAATGTTGACCCAAAAGGTTTTTCATTTTTTTCACTCTCTTAATGTCATTCTTCCAGTTCTATGTGTATTTGGTGAATGATGACAATTTCTAGCTCTCTAATATCATTGCAACAAAGACAGATACTAACCTCGAATCCATAGATCCCTCATGTGTTTCTTGGGGGAAACCCTTTTTTTTCATGTTTTGGCTACTTTAAATTAATTTCTCATAGCATGGTGTTTAGGAATTTATTTAAAGTGGGGGAATACATTGGCATTATTTTATTTGCATTTGTTTCCATGCTCCTTGATGTGTTTTTCTTACTTCATGTGACATTGGGAGTAATGTCCTTCAAGAGCGTGATATATCTCAGCATATTACATTCCTCTTAGTGGTGATGCAACACACTACATTCCCTAAGTTGTGAATCTTTTATCCTTTGATTGGTCCTCTTTTGGAGAGATTAGGAATAATGTCCCCTAAGATTAAGACCTCTCACATGAGCTAAGAAAAATCCATTCGAACATCCCTCTTTCCTGTTACATTTTGTCTTTGTACCTTATTAAAGTCATGGAGGTATGGATTTCATATGGTTCATTAGGGTTCTCGTAGTGAACAAATAGCTTCACTAGCCCTTGTGAGCGTGCATTTTCTCTTTGTAGCTTATTAAATTCATGGAGGTATGGCTTTGATATGGTTCCCCTAGGGCTCACCTAGTGGAAAACTAGCTTCACTAGCCCTTGTGAGCATGCATTTTTTTTGCATACTGGACAACGTGTTCCACTTGTAAACCTTTTTGTACAAACAACCTAGGCCCAGTCCATAGTCCATTGGATGGAAATTCAAAGCTTGATCTATTGCATTTTTCTTTCTTCCTTTTTTCTTTTTCTATCTTTGATGGTTTATGTTTGTGATCTGGTTATGGCTTCATAGATCATTCACATTTGTGTTCCTTTGTTCCTTCTTGGTTAGTCATAGGATCTTGATCCTAGGGGCTTTGCTTCCCTATTGATTATTGTCATCCTATCTTACTAGCATTTGTATGTTTGAACCCCTCTTGATTGTGTGGTTGGCTACTTTAGTGTGACTTAAAGCAATTTCATCCTCTCACTAAAGTGAGGGATAAATGTAGTGTAGGAAAATGCATACCCTTTCATTTTCACACTTTTTTGGGTCTTCCTTGCTTTGTTTATCCTTATTTATGTCTTAATTGGTCCTATTTTGTATCCATAAGCCTAATAAATTATATATTTTTATGGCTAATCTTGGACAAACATCAAAGGATAAATGATAATTTAATAATTGTGGTTGTGTATCGCTAATTTTTGGACTGGGACTAAGATGTCACCTAGGTAATATTTGTCCTCCAAATGTCTTGGGACCCTCATTTCAAACACACCTTAAATGGGTCCCTTTTTGGAGTCTGCGCCCTAAGTTTCATGCCTCGGGACTAAGATGCCACCTAGGGAGTCTTAGTCCTCCTTAAGTTATTTTCAAGATTTAATTTCAAATCTTGGTGGGATTTACCCTCCTTTAATTAATGAATTCATATGTCATCTTGTTGTCATGTAATTTTAGGATATTAAGCATAAATAAGTATAAATACAAGGTTTTTTCACTCATTTTATCATCCAAGGACCAAGAAAGTTGAATGAGCACTCCTAATAGCATAATTGAGTTCAAAAGAGCATTCAATATCAATTCATCAAGCATTTATATCCATCATGGAGATTCAAGCATCATATCAAATATATTCTTGCATCATGTGTGTTTTTGAGGTAATATTTGTGATGTAGGGTTTTGATTCAAGCAAGCAATTCAAGTCAAGATCTATCAAGCATTCCTTCAATTCAAGATCTATATGCAAGCTAGCCACTTCATAAAAGTTTTAAAATGTCATAACAAGGGTTTGGTTTATTGTAACATAAAAAAAATTTCATTCATCATTTCCCTTCATTATTCCATTTCATTTCAAGGTTTAATTACCAACAAGGGGTTTGACCAAGGGAAATCCTCATTTACTAAATATCAACAAGTTTTTCCTCTCTTGCATGTTTGTGTTTGCATATTTAGGTTGAAGACTTGAAGATCATTTGAAGTGAAAAGTTGTAAAGTTACAAAGTTTCATTGTAAAGTTCTCATCTTCATGGAAACTCACCTATAGGCCAGATCTGAAAGTTTCAGGACTTGCGATTTGAGAAGAAGGAAGTGCAGACGTTGAGCCTGAGGATCACATTTAGAGATTTCAAAAATTCAAGATGGGACAAAGACAAAATAAATGGAATCTTAGTCCTCCAAGGTGTATTTTGCAGAGATTCTTGTTGATTCTATTCTGACATTTGAAGATTTCACATTTCCCTCAAAAAATTGTAGCAAGACTAAGACAATAATAAGGGCATATTAGTCCTCCCCAGAATATTTTGACAATAGTTTTTCATTTCCATAATCCTCATCACATTTCTAGACTTCCCAGGTACACACACCCTAACTTTCTATTACTTGATTTTGTCATTGGCTCTCATCATTTAACTTGCATTATTAGGTTTTGTGAGTTGAATGCTAAGTTGTCTTTTCCAAGCTTTTGCTTGGTGGTGAACCCTTCAAATCCTAAAATAACCCCTCCTAGGTCTTCCTTGTTGAGAATTGACTGACCTTTTGTTTCAATCCAATTTAGGATTGTAGCGCATTCTTGAATGACAATTATAGAAGAGTGGTGTTATATGACCTAGGCCATAAGGCACCCATTTTCCCCCATTGTTTAGAATTGAAACTTTGTATGCCTATGAAGATGGATTAAATAATAACTTTCCCACTGGTTTCATGCAAATATGTTGGATATCTTTCTCTAGATCTGCATTTTTGTGAGCCTTGACAACTTCTTATGAAAACTTTGCAAATTTTGTAGCTTTGCAATTTTGGTACTTTTGAAGGCTTCAAATCCACTTTTTCTTCAACCTATAAACATGCAACATACAAAGAGAGAAAAAATATTTGTTTTTGGCTGAATAGGGTTTTTCCTTGGTCAAACCCCATTTTGGTAATTAAACCTTGAATTGAAATGCAATAAAGCATGAAAGAAATGATGTATGAGAAATATCATGTTGCAACTCAACAAACCTTTGAATGAACCTTGGGATGGTTGAGATCTTGCATGAAATGGATTCAATGGATGTGGATCTTGAATCTTGATCTTCATATGAGATAATTTCTTTGAATGCTTTCTTGAATCATGAAACCTACATCACAAATTTTAGCTCATAAACACACATGATGCATGAAGAATTTGACATGATGCTTGAATCTTGAATTCTTCTCCGAATTCTTGATGATTTTCTCTTGAATGATCTTGAATGCTCTCTCAAAATTGCTAGGATACTTGAATACTTGATTTTCTAGGAGAAATTATGTGAAATAACCTTGTATTTATACTTATTTATGCCAAATTTATCAAAATTGCATCACTACAAGATGACATAAAATCTAGGATAATAAAATCCTACCAAGAATTCAATTTAACATAGGTCCAGGTTAAAGTAGGTATCATACACCAGGTTGGGCATATGACTTCCAGTGGCTTAAACCTGGGACACATACTTCAAGGAGTGTTGTGTTCAATGTAACATTTGAAATCAGGTCTTGATACCTAGGTGGGACCCATACATCCAAAGTGTTGTATGAGTCCCAGATCACTAAATTTGGAACACATAACCTATAGACATCTAAATTTGACTACTCCCACATGGTCAAATCCATCCTCTCTATACATCTAATTTATCAATATTAATTAAACTAGAAATCACACCTTGGTATGCAATGGGTACGCCGAAGAGGTGTGGAAGCTGAAATGGAAAAAAAATGGTCTTTATTTTGCATACATTTTGTAATTAATGAACTCAATTGATATGATATTTTGCAAATGATGATGTTTATGTAAAAAAGGTCTCTAGGAATACTTCTAGAGTGATGACCACATATTTTGAAGCATTTTTCCCTTGGATATGCTTTTACATTTTGAATGAATATCCCCCAAGCACTCACAACCACAATCTCTAACAAAACTCTAGTATTTGATTATGCTCTGTTGGAGGTGCATGCCTTGATCCAAGAGTTTTATAACAAATCCATTTGGTGAATTCTTGCAATCATTTGCATTAAAAACAAAACAATATATTGTTGTATCAGAATGCAAAGGCTATGATAATAGTTTATTCCAACACTTTGAATATTTTCACAGTTGACAGTAATAGAGGGCTTGATCTCACAAGCAATGATGACCTATTTTTTTTCATAGAAAACAAGGGTATGTGCAGGATCATCATGGAAAAAATAGGCCCTTAAGTGGCAAATTCAGAAAAATCAGAGTTAGGGAACTTGACGTAAAAATTTGAATAAGTTATCTAATTTTTTTCAAAAATATGTAAGAATAGAATCTGCAGCAAATTGAATTTAGCTTCTAAACTATTAAATTTTTTAAAATATACATATACATTTGGCAAAAATTTGAAATTTCAATGCAGTGGTACTTAAATTTTAGGGAAAAAATAAGAAGTAGGTGTTTGTTTGAACACCCTAACCATAATAAAATGATAATATTTTTTTATAAGATTTTAGATATAAGTAGAGGACTCATGCCCTGATGTGATGCATATTATTTTTAATTTTTTCCCAGAATAATTAATTATGATTTTTTATTACAATTTTTAAAAATATAAAAACTCGTATGTCTGACCACCTTAACTTGGTCAAAACTTCATGAAATTCAATTTTTCTTTTTTAAATCCTATACTATGCGAAGCATAGAATGTGACGCATGTTTTGGATTCAAAAAATGTGATACCGTTTGAAAGCTATAGATGTTTTTTAGTTAGCCTATCAATCAGGACTTTAGTTATAATTTGAATACAAAATGAATAATAATTACTTATTAAATTCAAAGTAAAGCATAATTTATATCGGTGAAAACATGAGAATCTCCTTTAAAAACCCTTTTCGTTTCATCAATTTTGGGTTAAAAAATAGTCGGCAGCCACATACCCATCATATTGCCACTTTTTGGCCCATCATGATCCTGCACATACCCACAAGCAAAAACTAAGCGCACTTTTATTTGAGTTAATGTGATAAGAGGAAATAACCATTAGACCTATTTTTATCATTAGGACTATCAATTTGACAATAACTAAAATAAATTGTGTAATAATTATTTTCAAATTGAAGAAACATTTTGAGATAGAATCAGTAAAAGAGGAAAGCCTATTCAAAGAAACCAAAGAATTTTTAGGAAAAATAAAGCAAAATAAACATATTCAAGAATAAATAACAGTCATAAAATACTAAACTAGATACCATTGAAAATAGGTAATCCAAGGAACATAGCTAGTAACTTAGATATTAAACATGCATTACATTTCTTGACTGTTTGAAATTACACAGTCCTATGTCAGAAAATCTTGATCAAAATCCATATTGTACTATCCTCAATGAAACCTCCTCTCATCCATGCGACCATATTAGAGTCTAGTAAAGTCACACATGCAATAAAAACTATTAGTGGAGAGATGATGGAAAGAGATCATTTCAAAGTTTAGAACAAGGAGAACTACAAACATGCGTAGCCCTGAAAAGCATTGATCCAAGTTACATTTGGAATTATTGGAAAATGTGAAAAGTGAATAGGAGCCTTGGAATGTTTTTTGAATAAATTGTATACAAAGAATTAACAAGATGATCAATTACGAAAAATTTTGGTCTATTTTTTGCATACATTTTTGTAGTACAAGAGGTCAATTGGTAAGCCATTTAGAAAATCATGTTGTTTGTGTAACAAAGGTCTCAATAGATAAGTGTGAGCTTCAAATAAACAATCCATCCACTTACAAGGATCCAATCATGAATAAGAAAAGCATCTAAATTGGGAAGATAAGAAGGCTTCATTACGAACAGGCTCATGTTATGTTTGCATTAGGGCCCGATAGGGAGAAATAGGGAGAGATAGGGATAGAAAGAGGTTGAGATAAAGGGGGGAACAACGATAGATAGAGATAAAGATAGCTCAAGAAATATAGATATAGATATGGAGAGAAGGGGG
Organism: Sequoia sempervirens; assembly: GCA_007258455.2. Classification (NCBI taxonomy): domain Eukaryota; kingdom Viridiplantae; phylum Streptophyta; class Pinopsida; order Cupressales; family Cupressaceae; genus Sequoia; species Sequoia sempervirens. The sequence goes on from VDFB02358134.1 coordinate 61,118,048, forward strand.
GGAGAGGGGAGAGGTATAGAGAGATATTGAAGAGATAAATATATAGAGAGGGAGAGAGAGGGATAAAATGAGAGAGGCAATGATAGAAAGATAAAGATAGAGATAGGAAGTGACATAGAGAGAGGTAGAGAGATATATAGGGGTAGAGAGATATAGAGAGATAATGAGGTAGTGATAGAGGGAGAGATGGAAAAATAAATATGGAGAGATATAGATATAAATGCAAAGAGATATTGATATAGAGTTCTAGGAAGAGAGAGAGAGAGAGAGAGAGAGAGAGAGAGAGAGAGAGAGAGAGAGAGAGAGAGAGAGAGATGGATGGATAGAGAGAGAGATACCTGCATAAAGATAGAGGGGGAGAGAGGAAGATAGAGTGAGAGAGGAAGAGGGAGAAAAATAGATAGAGATAGAGATAGGTAGAGGGAAAGGTAAATATAGAGTTAGGGAGAAAGAGAGTGGGAGATAGAGAGAAAGAGAAACATAGATACAAAGGAAGAGGGAGAGGGAGAGACATGGATAGTGAGATAGAAATATAAAGAGATATAGATATATGGGAGAGAGCAAGAGACAAATATTATGTCACTAAATAACATTTTTTTTAAATTGCAGGAATCGGTTGGGTATTTGTCCCCTTATAAACTGGGGTGCACCTAGTAATTTTTTTTCATGTGACCAGTGGCGTTGGTGTAACACGCCATCCAATACCATGGGTTTGAGAGGAGACTAAACCTCATGACCTCTTTCCTGAAATAGGATGCTTTAGCCAATCAAGCTTGGCCCCCCGCCCTAGTCACTAAATAGCATTTATTAATTAACCAAACAAAAATTGATTAAAGTATTAAGAAGAATTTACAATAAAAAATTTCATAATTTATTACCTATCTTCTCATAATACTCTTAAACACTTTACTATAAATAAACTAAAATATTTCATTACAAATATAATAAAATACTTTTTAAAAATATATTGATTATAAGTTGGAATTTCAGCAAAATATTATGTAACAATCAAATATTATTGGTGAGGCAAATAATATAGTTACAAATATTATGTAACTATACCTCTCTTAAAAAGGAAATAAATAAAATAATTTAAAGGAAAAAAATATATTTGTAATGGCATTCAATGCCTATGAATTGAATCTGCAAACTAAAAATATTACATGGAAAAGCTCTCGCTATGCAGACTACCTCATCAAATTCATTTGTAGACCACGACACATGAAGTTGGGAACAAGAGGACTGGTGTGGTCGATTCAAGCCCTGCACTAAAACCAGTACAAAAGACAAAGCTTGACCAACTATATACTTATGCCTTTTTTAGCGTCTCACACAAACATCAGAAGTTACTTTATTACCGTGTGATGCTTAACAGAAGACAGAGCTGAATTTGACAAGTAGGTTAGAATTTTTGTAGCTAAATTCATATGGTATGAATCAATGAATTTGACAATAACTTTTGAACGATGCCATTATACACACAAATTGGTTGTTTAAAGGAAATCGAGGGAGCAACTATATATATTTAATCTCCAAAAGCCACGTAAAGAAGAATATTTTGAAAAAAGTACATTCATTCAAATTTGAGAACAATGGGTTGCCTCTCTACTTTAGCGAGATTTGAAGTTCTTGATATAAGTGGATGTGTTAAACTAAAAACACTTAAATGTGGAAAGTCTGAGCTCAATAGAAGTAATTAAAGCCAACAAGTGTTGGAAAATACAGAGCATTCAGGGTCGGGGCAGTTGCAAAATTTGTCCTATATTAATATCTCAGTCCATATTTTTCCCAAATCTACTTGTGCTAACATTATGGTGAATCACAAAAAACTATTCATAATCAGTCAAAAAAAAATATTGAACGAGTTTATTTTCCATAAATGACTAAATCAAATTATGTTTGTAGCACATAACTGATTTTCCAGAGTTGTGCTCCCAATATATCAACGCTTGGTGAAACATGGTTTTGAAAAGAGACAAATGAAGTAGCATTACTAAATCGTGATGATTTAATCAAAGCATATATAAAGTAGAGAAATATTGCCTAAAAGGGAATGTATGATAACTGATGTACATAAAGAGAGATTATGTCTTACTTACTGTGACCCCCAAATCTGCATGTTCTTCAAACAATGACCACCATTGGCTTGGTTAGCAGTTCAAAACATGCAAACCCAAGATTCCTATGAAATAATAAATCATGCTTTAAAATGCAAACAAATTGCAAGACAAACTAAGGCATATAAAACATGAAATAAATCCTATTTCATAGTGGATTGGTGCTTCTATGGAAAGAAGCCCTTTACCAATCCTTACTAAGATAATCTAAATGATAGAATTCTTTGAAGATGGAGTAACATGGGGAAAATCAGTTCTCAAATGAAGAGAGTGACTTTGCATAGGATTTGTAGATGAGTTGATGAAGAATGAGGCCCTTCATTTATATAATATTTTGATGAGAGAATGGCCAAATGGATGAATGTGGGGCAAAGATTTAGCCAATAAGATGAGGTCACTTGTAAAATTGCCATAGGTTGAGGAATGTGCAAGTTTTGGCGAATGTGCCCAAGAGAGGGAGATTCAAATTTGAATTTGTGAAATAAATGTTGAGTGGGGGACATGAAATGGAGAAGTTATTGCAATGTTGGAAGGGACAAGTCAACTTGTCTTCATTTTCAAACTGAATATTCCATTTTTATGTCAAGTTGAAAGAAAATATGAATTTATAAATGAATTAAAATGATTTATTGGTGCAAGTGGGAAAAGCTAGAGGATGTGATGGGTGGTTAGATTAGGTAAATCATGATTAGATTAGCTTAGGTGATGATAAGTTGATTTTGACCCACTTGACTTAAATATTTTTATTTATTTAAATCAAGAGGGAGAAATATGACTTTTGAGATTTAATTAAATAAAGTTTGGTTTATTTAATTAAAACGTTGATGTGAGACTTTGATTTATTTAAATTAAATGAATAACCTTAGGAATGAATTAAATAGTCCTGATTTACTTGGTGAATGGATTTGATGAGCTTGATTAATTTAATGAGCGGATGAATATGAACTAAGTGCATAATGCTAATTTCATGTGTCTACATTTTCCCCCTCTTTGAAGCAATGTACTTGCTGTGTTGGTTCAAAGAATAAACTTGCCATGACCAAAATTCAAAAATATTCTAATTTTTTTGGATGCCCCAGCGGAAAGAAGTACACTAGTACATTGCCCCCTCGAGAGATCGAGTGAAAAGATTCTATTTGAGGGTCAATCTCATGATAAAGAGGTTTAAAATGGATGGTTATGGATGATGTACAACATGCTATGATTATGCAAATGTATGATATTATGAGATGCTTAGACTAACATATCTATATTATGATGATGATTATGCATGTGAGATGATATGCGAAATACTGATGGTTTGTGGATGCAGGATGGATGCACTGGTGATGTTGATTAATTATTCATGATGTGATGTTAGTGTGGAAAAGAAGACATTAGATGATGACAAGAGGATCCAACAAGCCAACTTTATGAGAGATGATGATGATAGATGGATGATTTTCTTATCAAGGATTGGGATTTTAAAAGGGATACTTACCTTATGTTTGATAACACACATAGATACGATGCATCAAGGTATAGAAAACCAAGATGGAATTGCACCTAGTGAGATGGACTTTGAATCGACAAACAAATAGGAGTACGCTTGACATACGAAAACCTTGCTAGGGCGTACCTAACAAAGCAAGTATTCACCAAGTTATTTTACAAGAATGTCCAACAAGCACAACAGACAAAATATAATGATCGTTGCTCCATTCCTATCTCTCTAAATCCTTCATTCGGATATCATCGAGAGGTCCTTGGAATGAGCCCAATAAGATAATCAAAAGAAAAGATCAAGTATGCAAACAAGCCAATGTTCTTCATATCTCTAGCCAAAGGATTTGTTTTGATAGGATAAGAGTCCAAAGTGATATCCAAAATGATGCCCATTGTCGGAATGATATATCCTAGGACATGCATTGTATAGGATGATGATGGGTTGATAAGTTGATTGATAGGCTGTTGATATAAGGTTGACTGACATGTTTGCGAATGATCAAGAGTTTGATTTTGTTTTAATTTTTTGTTGTTTCGATTTTGATTTAAGGATTGGAGATTATTTTGCTGATTGTTGTGCTTGTTTTTGTTTGTTTTTCCAAAGGGTGAAGGTGGCAATTAGTTTATTATGGATGATTGATTATTGCAGGTGAAAATGAAATGGGATGGGTGGATTTTTTCAAATATTTGGATGTTTTTTACGTTTTTGGAATGTTTTGAGGCTGTTTTTTTTTTTTGGATTTTTACAAATGTTTTGATTTTTATTTTCCAATGTTTTGGGGTTTTGAATGATTTTTTTTTTTTTTTTTTGTTTTTTTTTTTTTTTTTTTTTTTTTTGATGTTTTTGAAATTTTTTTTTGGATGTTTTTTTTTTGTTTTTTTGAATGTTTGATTTTGATATTTTTTTGGATATTTTTGGATTTTTGTGTTTTTGAATGTTTTTGGATTTTTTTATTTTTTTTTTAATGTTTTTGAATTTTTGCATGATTTTGACGATTTGGATATGGACATGTGTGATGATATCATCTCTCTGTTTGAGATTTTTTTGAAGACCAAGCTAAGGTTGATTGATCGAATCAATGGATTGATGATGATGATAACATTGTTGAGGATACACAACAATGCAAGGATTTTAATGATTAGGATTGTTGATGATAACATTGTTGAGGATGCACAACAATGCATGGATAGTGTTTAAGCAACACAAGGATTGAGATGTCAATCGGATTGATGATGATAACATTGTTGAGGATGCACAACAATGCAAGGATAGTGTTAAGCAACACAAGGATATCCCGAGATGATGATTTTCTGATTGGATTTGATTGATCATGATTGATGAAGCTTGATTTAGAACAAAATTTGTTCATTTGAATGATTTGATGTGATTTTTGAAGTGTAAATTAGATGCAAATGATAGTGATTGTTTGGATTGATGTTTGATTGAAGATAACACTTGATAAGGAACATCTTCTTGTCAAAATGTGCCATGGGCTAGTGATTCGGGCTCTAGATCACAAATGCTTTGACCAATTTTATTTCACGTTTTCCAATGTTCAAATCACCACATAAGTTGGAGGACATAGACAAAGATTTATTCTTGAAGCAAAATGTACATATCTGCCCCCAATGTCTAGTAATGTATGGAATGTGATGGGTGGATCCTTGGATAGGTGTATGGACGGATGGATATGGCAAGCATGCAAAGGATGCCAAGGGTTATCTTGCGATAAGATAAATTTTTTGAATAAATAATTCCCATTTGGATAATGCTTCAAGTTTGTATTCCATGTTCCTCTTTTTTTTTTACCTTGTTGCAAAAGTGACCTCTAAGGTTCTTAGGACCAGTGAGGAGATGAAGGATGAAAGGGGAAATCATATGAGTGTTGAACGTTTAGGGACTTTGGGTCAATGCTAGACTTAGGGTTTGATTTTGATTGGTTTTATTTGGGTAATGAACTTGTAAACCCTAAGATGTAAGATGTTATCTTAGGATGAACTTGTTCAAAGGATTGCTAATTCAATTAAATGTATGAGAAAGGATACATTCCCATACACCTAACTAAACAAAGTGATTTTGATTTTGATGATTTACCCAAGTCTAGAATGATGTTTCCAAAGCTCTAAAGTTTTTTTTTGGAATCAAGAAAGACATTGGGACCTAGAGCATGGAGGGAATAGTAGATATCTCTGGCCAGCTTGTGTTTTACATCAAGTCCGTAATGATTAATAAAAAAATTGCAGGGTAGATTCTATAATGGTGATGAAGATGTAGTAGAAGTAGATGCAGATGCAAGTGCAGATGGTGGAGCAAGCCCATAATATGCATTTATATTCACAATCTTTGATTGACGAGAAGTAGAAGCCATGAAATCCGACTCAATTGAGTAGAGAGAGAGGAATTCAATGGAAGCAGGGGCAGTGCTAAGGAGTTAGAGTACTCAACTTGGTAGACCAAAGAGAAATAGGAGAATTATATAAATATAAAAAAATGTAAGTGAAACCTTGTCGAAGAAATGAGGAAAGCATAGACGGGGTAGGTGTGGTCTATGTGGGACCCCTCAGGAGAATGGCATATGAGAGAAGCATTCAACTTGACAATATGTGTAAATTGATTGGAAGGTTCAAACTTTTATTCTTGCATCCCCATCTCTATTAAATGACATTGGAAAATGAAAATTGACTGACAATGTTTATTTTAAATGTACGTAGGACAGAGTTGTACAGAGACTTGAAGGTGTTAAAGTGCAGAGGATTTTACATAGCCCTAAGTTGGAGTGTAATGTGAAGCTGAAAGGTGCCATTTTTATAACGGATCATAATCAAAAGATTAAAGGGACATTCTTTGGTGATGTTTAGACTGCCCACTCTTTTGTTTTTAAATATCCAGTACATATACCTCTCACATTAGGAGGAAGAGTTACAGGCATAATGATAGAACCATGGATTTGCATCTTATTTGGGCACCTACCTACATAAGACAATAAATTCCTTCAAAAATATAGGTCGACTTCCACACAAGTCCTACAAAAAGCGTGAGAAAAGTCAAAGAAAAACTATTAGAAAAATTCAACATTAAATGAAGTGGTGATACCAACTGAAAAGAAAAAATAAAAATAGAAATAAATTGGACAAATGAAATGATTTTTATCATATCTCAAGGAGTTTCAGCCATTGATAGTGAAAAATAGGTTGGATCTTCTCAAATTTAAATGCAATACTCATAGAGTAAACCTAAAACATTAATTCTGGCATGGCAGGAGAAAGAGGAGAAGAGGAGGGAACAAATGAGGGAGATAGCACGGCAGGAGAAAGAGGATAAATGGAGGGTTGAAGAGCGGGCACAAAGGGAGGTGAATGCTCAAAGAGATATAGTACTAAGATTTTAAATAGCAAGCACAATAAGGGGGTAGTGACAAAAACCTGGAAATGTGCGCTAGTCTCAGCTAATTTATATAACAATGACCTGTAGATCAACACTCCAGACTCTCAGAAGAGACCACACTTTTCTTCAAAACTCTCCTATGTTCTCCAACATTTGTCCCTTCTCTGTGTGCCCCTCTTCTCTATGTGCCCTTCTTCTTCATGCACAAACTCCTCATCTTTAAGCTCTGGTTTAATTATTTTGGTTCATAATATTCAACATTCTATTTATTCCAAAACTTATTTATGTGCACGTGAGTGTTTGTTTGTATATGTATATATGTTTGCTTCATTTAGAACACCATCAATATTTGAAACTTTCCACAGACTTAATCACCATGAATTAGCGAAATGAATAAGATGTTGTAGCTCTAATTTGGGAGCACTAACAAATAAATATTCAGGTAAGTAAGGGGTTCTCCTCTCCTTTAATATTTTTTAATTAGGATTGCATTTGTAGAGTATAACCATGTTTCTTATATGTTGCTTTGCAGGACTAGTTGAAACAAGAATTCTATAGTTTAAATTGTGACAAAAACACAGGTTTACAAAATGGAGGAAAAATGGAAAGGGGGTCTGTGGGTTGAGCCAAGACAGTGAAGTAATTTTTTTAGGCAAAGAAAAAATAGAATTATAGAGAGCTTGATAGCTCAAAACAGGAGCAACAATTCTGGATAGTCAGGTGGCTGAAGTTTAGAATAGCTTGCAAGGTAACAATAAACAAAACTATGCAAAGTACTGAAAGTGGATTGAGCATAGAAAGTAAAATACCTATTTTTTTCTTCACTGTCATATTATTTTCACTGTGTTCTTCTGAAATCCTCCTTTTCAGAAAACTCTCTGCAACCTTCTAGATGTAGTAGACTGGAGATATTGTATTCTTACAATTAGAAATCTATATATAGAAAACATGAGGTGGTGAAATGTGGGCACTAGTTATTATGCATTAATGAGGTAAAATATTCCATTCAACCACTTCTACAAGTTGGCTATGAAAATGGGAGTAAAAATATCCAATACCCCATATGACTTAAATGTAGTTATTATCCATTATTGAGAGGACAACGCTGTCATGGAGGACAATCTAAGGAAGATCTATTCACATAATTAATGGGGATTCTAGGTGTGAACCATTTGTGAGAAATGATATTATTGGAATCTTGTAGGATTTGGGATGGTTACAAGTTTGACTAGGAGTTTCAAACTTTATAAAGTCAATTAGGGATTTTTTTGGTCTACTTTTTGCAATACATGAGCTCATTTGGTAGGACATTTAGAATATGACTTTGTGCAAGAAAGGTCTCAATGGAACAGTGATAGCTTCAAATGAACTATGAATCCACTTATAGGGTTTGAAACATGACTAAAAAAAAACCTTTGAATTAGGAAGATAATTAGGTTCCATTACGAACATGCTCATGTTATGTTTGCAATAGGAAAAGAGGGAGAGAAAGGTAGATATAGGGATAAAGAGAGAGAGAGAGAGAGAGAGAGAGAGAGAGAGAGAGAGAGAGAGAGAGAGAGAGAGAGAGAGAGAAGGGGGGAGAGCAAAGGGGAGATATAGAGAGATATGGTGAGAAAGACAAGTAATAGAGAGAAGTATAGAGGGAAAGGGAGAAAGAAGACAATGGAGGGAAGATAGAGATAGAGATAGGGAGTTTGTGAGTGTATACAAGTTAGAGAGAGATATAGAGGGATATATATATATTACCTCTCTCCCTTTTTCTTCTCATATATATCCCTATCTTAATTAACCTTTTTCCCATTTAACCTTCCACAAATATTAACCTAATTTAATTAATTATAATTATATAAATTGAAAGTACAATTAAATAATCCATGGACACATTGTTTCATGTTAGTATGCTTATATGAACTAAAGCATGATACTTTGTAAGGAACAACTTATTAATTACTCGTACAAGGAGTTTAGGTCTCAAAAAGACTATGCAAAAGATACTCCTGTTCACACAAATCCAAGTCATTGAAGGAGAAAGCGTACTAAATACACATTCTGAATCAATGTCAAATAACCTCAAACAACTTTCATATGAACCAAAAAGTTCAATCTCGCCACCAACCAAATCCACATACTATTTGAACACACCACACAGTTTCCATTGTTATGGTGATACGCCTTCCACGTTGTTTCCTATTACCCTATACTATAAAAGGAGAATGATTATTATGAACACACCACAAAGCAAACCCAATTAATAATAGATAACTTCACTAATTAAATAAATTAATAAATTCTAATAATAGAAAATAACAATTGTTCAAGTCTTACTAAAAAAAATCCAAATTCCATTGTAATTGTTTAGTTGATCTTATATTTAAAAACCAAAAGACCGAGCGAACATACATTTTTGTCCCACATCAATAATTTTTTGACATCTTAACAATGACATTTATTTTCCCTCTTCAATAAAAAAACTCATAGATGAGAAATATACAAATGTTTAACACCAATAGATGGGTTATAGAAGACAACCAACCATGAGGGAAATAATCAACTTATGAACTTGACATGGACATAATGAGAAGATAAAAATTTAAGTTACATTACTTGCATTATCATTGTTCATATAAAATAAATTCATTTTTTCTCAAGGCTCAATACTCGGATTGTGGAATGCGCCATTGTGATGTGGAGGTGAAACTATAGCCCACCTTATCATTATGTGGCCTTGAACCTACATAGCTAATTTTAGAATCTACCCCACTATAAATAATGTGCAACTTCATTTGCCCATTTATTAATATATTATTTTTCCCAAATTACAACATAGACTATAAATTGCATTTTTCACCTATATAACACCATCACGAATGTAACCCATTTTAAATACACCACAATCTCACTTACCCATACTTCAACAATTTTTGCTCAAGGTTTGAGAGGGGCTGTGAGCTGTCTAATTGCAGTGTGGAGATTATATTGTTCAACACTTTGTAGTGGGGTTGAACCTAGATAGTTTTGTTGTTATCTCATTCAAAAAATAATTATGTTGTCGGAGAAATTTATTTCACATTTATAGTATCAATTCATGTTATTGAAATTATATACTTGCCACTTGAAGGGAAATCGTGGTAACCTAATCATTATCCTTCGAAGTCAACATGCCTTTGATGGTCACATTCACAAACTCTTCAAGGGTCCTGTTGTACTCAAATCAATTGAAACATATGAATTTAGGTCTGAACACCCACATAATATTCTTCTATTAATGCATCTTATTTGGTTCCACACATAGAGAGACCTAGAATCTAGACAAGAAAAATCTCTTTATATGGTGTCACTGAGAAAGTCCTATAGTGTGGCCGACAAATTTTGGTTCAAATTTCATCCCAAATTTTAGCTTGTTGTTGAATGATTTTTCAACCAAACCTGCCAAGATTAAAAATCACATATCTAGAATAAAAATAACACGGGGATATGAGGATATCCCAATTTGTAGAATATCCCCAATTTGTAGGTTTGGTTGGATGTGTTAATTTAGGATAATATAGGTTTGGTTTAAAAAATTTAAAACATATCCCCAATGTTCTACAACAATACTCTTTTCCATTAAGAAAAATATATAATACAGAGTCACTGCTTACTTTTGAAACTGTATCTTCAATTCAATATCACAAGCTTGCAAAGTACTATAAGAAGTTGAATGCATACCAGTAACAAGGAAGAAGGTCAATATTCCTCTTTTTTTGTCCATGAAATGGGCTTTTGTTAGAGATTTGAGTATTATCTGGTTAGAAGTAGAATATTTCCTGGTACCCCAAGACATTGGTTGATTCCCATCATTCAAATCACCCCTCCATTTTAGATTTGAGAGTTGAGCTTTCCACCTTGATTTCCGGTCTTCTTTCATAAGTTTCTGCCAGAAAACAATTGCTACATTCAATATGGAATAGTAGAAGAGTAGATTTTACTTTTATAGTGCACAAGCAATGTTTTTATCATGCAAAGAACAACAGAACATGATATTGGAAGAAAGAAAATATTTAACACAATAATCCCCTACAATTGAGAGGTACATAAATCCTATCACCCAATATGAAATCAACAATGTCATGATTGATACTCAACATACATACACCACATGTTATGGAATGGGGAATTGGCACATTAAAGCTCAAATATATTTATTTTTAACCAAAAAAAAATATTTCTCATTCCATGGAAAACATCATCAACACAAAAATATATGCCTGTTTAAAGATTTTGATGTTACATTTATGTTGATGTCTACGAGGAAAAGTGATATGACCTGGTGGCAAAGTGATATGACCTGGACTCGAAGGACTAAAGCTTGAAAGAGAGTAGATTTGCTAAATTGTCAAAAAGCCTAGGCAAAGAGTTTATTTCACTTGTTTCACAAAAGCGTTAGTCTAAGGAGTATTAATCTGGAAAAAGCTTTAGATAATAGGAAATAGGGATATGCTAATGTGGTAAATAGTTGATATATTACAAGAAGATCTTAAATAAACTCCACAAGCTAAAATGTTAAGAGATTCATAATTAAACTGAAAATTAAAGCAGACCATGTAGCATAACCCAAAACCTCAACCACTGAAAGATTCAAATTTTTTTATCATGGATATAGATTTAAATTATCATAGCCACAAAATCAACCTTCAACCATCAAAGCATGGTAAAAAAATGCCAATATTACTTAAACAGATGATGCACAAAGTAGAACTCCAACAAGTAGAACTCCAAACAGACAAAGCTGGATATAAAAGTTTTTATCAAGACTTGTTTCTAGTGTGGGATTGTGTAAAATATCTTTTTAGTTTCACCAAGACTATTGAGTATGATCCATTATACTAAAATTGATAAGTCATGCTTGGAAGAGGTATACGATGGCATCAACTCAATGATTGAGATGGTAAAAATCCTCATAATGAGAAAGAGCAAGGTCTTGAAGAGACTTTCTTCAAACAAGTGCACACAATACTTGTAGAATGGTGGAGAAAAATGAGCACCTCATTGCACCTTCTTACCTTTGCATTGACTCCAAAATACAACAACATTTGAGATCCTTTCTTTTCCAAGCAGGATTTCACCATACATAGATGTGGTAATTAGAGAAGGGTACAAGCTAGCATTTGTTGGACTCTTCTCTAGCCCTTATTTGGAGGATGTGGTTATAATGAGTGTTGATTTTCAACACTTTATTGGTCGGAGTATTTCCACTCTTCATGCCAGGTCTAAGAAGGATGCTCACAATTGGTGGTACATCCATGGCCAAACATTCCAACACCTACAACCCCTTACAATCAAAATTTTATCACAAGCTTTTTTTTTCAATCTAAATTTCCCTAGTTTTTAATTTATTTTCATTTTTAATTTATTTTTCCAAGTTTTGAGACTTCTTATTTTATTTTGTATAGATGTACCCAAAACAAAATCAACCACCAATTCTTTTTTTGTTATACTCACATACCCAAACCCAATCAGATAACACAAACATAGTAACACATATATCTAACACATTAAAAATGTAAAAAATAGTCATAATTTTCACAATATATACAAAATTAAATACATATCACAATTGATAAATGGTATGCATATGTATATGTACATGCATGTGTGTGAATGATTTTCACAAATATACAACATTAAATATAGAACACTATTGACCAAAACCAAGAAACAAAAAACACTTGGCTTTCATTAATCCCACTGTGCTCTTAAATGTAAGAATTTCCATAACTTGATTGTAAGTGCCTTTGCGGATAATAATCAAGCCTACATGTGCAAGAGAAAAAACACTTTTTTATTTTCTATATCCATCTCTAGTGAATATTTATTGAAATTCAAGCTAAAATAAAATATTACAATCTAGTCTTCAAGACTTTCGAAAGAAAGCAAACTCATAAAACACAGGTGTCATTTTAATACTAGCAATAATTATACAAACTTCTTGTTTACTGATGAGGATAATGATGCCCTTAAAAACAAAACACTATGCAACTTCATTAAAATTTTATTGTCCTCCCTCTTCTCTGGTTGGAAGTTTGATATAGGTCTTGTATGTTATAGCAAGTAAAACCACTACTCTTAAAATACATATAGGTTAATTAAGAAAAGGGCTTCTTTACCACAAAAATGACACATTCACATTCATTTAAGAACCAAACACTATGCATCAATTCAATAAGGTACATTTTCTGACATAGTGCAAAATAACAGTAAGTCTTTCAAAATACTTAAATAAAAATTTGCATTTGTGATAGCCTTTTCTCAGTTTTGCTTAAACCATACCATGCAAATAAGTTTTCAATTACAAACAAGATTCAACTTAACTGAAGAGAAGATCCATGACAGTATAGTATAGCATAATATTCATCAAATACATATGATAGCATACAATTAGACTTTCTTTACCAAAAAAAGAAATATAATCACTAGAAACTGAGATCAACATAATTGTAAACTTGGGCTCGAACTTTTGAGAATATGTAAGAACAATGAAACACGAAAATGAGTGCACATGCAAGAGATTCCACGGTATTATTTGTGATAAAAAAAATAATAGACCAAACCTCCTGACTTGTAATGCTAAATTCTAAAATAGATGATGTGTTATATGACTAATGAGATACACTAAATGCATATTAAGATCCTACAAACAGATATGAAAAATGAATACATTAACAAAATGTGTTGACAAAGAAGGATGGCATGTTGAATCTAATTATTTGCCTCAACATTTATAAATTTATTAACATTGAATAGTCTCAGTATGAACTAAATTATCAAAATTGATATGAAATTCCTTCATCACTGTGTTAGTTGGGATAGGCATTTTTCAATTATTTTAGCACTGGAAACATTCAAGGAACATGATCTTAAATCTAAAGGAGCACCTCCTCTGTATTTGGATGCAAAATTCATAAAGTAAATTTTAAAAGAAGAATGAGTAGGTTCTCAGTGGCATAATTTTTAGTATTATGGAAAGAAATTTGTGTTAATTTTTGTAGCTCAGACAGTTGTTATCTCCATTCCCAAGATTGTTTAATTAATTATTATTTTTTTTCTGGAGACTTCTCGAAAGGAGTTAGTTGTCCAAATAATTATGTAATTAATTAATTGATTCCTCTAGAGACTTCTAGAATCCAGTTAATTAGGGTTATTAGAGTCTATTTAATCTTAGCCATTGATTGAGATTAAATCATGGCCATTGGTTTTTCAATGAAAAAAGTATAAAAGGGGATCAATAGGCATTTGTAGAACACACTTGAGAAAGACTTGCAGTGATAGCAAGTAGATTTGCAGTGAGAGAAAATAGTTTTGTAGTGATAGCAAGGGCATAGTGATAGCGTTGGGGACAACAACTATGGAATTTCAACAAGAGAAATTGAGGGAATAAATTTTAGAGAAAAATATTGTTGGAGCTCTACCAGTACAAGCAGTTTATGTATCTCTTAATTTGTTGAAGTTTAATATAATTTCTCATATGTAGTATTGGTTTTCCCTTCGAGGTTTTCCAAGTACAATTTGTCAAAAAATATTGTGTTCATTATTTTGCACATTTTCTTCTCTATTCCTGTGAGTTTTATTTGTGAAGTTGTAGTTGTGTTATTTTTCAATATTTTCTATGAATTAATTTTTTGGAGTCAAATAATCTATTTAGATAGGAGATTAATAATTAGTATCTGCAATAAAATTTTCACATGGTATCAGAGCTGATTTGAGGGCAGACAAGGCTCAACACAGGAAAGAAAGATTGAGGGTTTATAAAACCCAGTTCTACCTCTTCAGAATTATTTTTATTATTGCTTTTATCTTTTGAGATGGCCTCAGAAGGTTTAAGAGATCATGACAGATTAGATGGAGCCTCAAATTTTGGTGTCTAGAAAGCAAAAATTTCTTTATTGCTGGAAGAGAATGGTATTAAGGAATATGTGACCAGTGTTGTAGCTGTACTTATAGATCCAACACAACTCTTAGCATATAAGAAGGAAGATGCCAAGGCGAGGAGGTTGATTCTTGATGGTGTCAAGGACCATATTGTTTGACATATCAGAGAGTTGGATAAAATGAAGAAGATGTGGGACACCATTCTGAATCTGTACTAGAATGCTACCACTAACCGAAAGCTGATTCTTAGAGAAAAGCTAAGGAATACTCAGATGAACAAGGGAGAAGATGTTATAAGTTACCTCACCAGACTTAGACTTGTCAAGGGTGAGTTGGTAGCTATTAGAGATAAACCAGGTGATGACAAGCTAATGCGGATAGCCCTAAATGGGTTTAGTAAGCAGTGGGATGTCTTTGTTCAAGTTATCAATGGATGAGATACCTTACTGAGTTGTGATCAATTATGGAGTGACTTCACTCAGGAGGAGCTTAGACTTAGTCTTGTCAATGGAACCAATAGTAAGAGTCAGAAAAACTCGAGGAAGAATAGGAAAAAAATGCCCTAGTAGGAAAGGGGAAAGCAAAGAAGGGGTCTTGCAAAGGATCAAATCTACAAACTGAGAAGAAGAAGAAGGACTTGTCTAAAGTCAAGTGTTATGGCTGTCATGAGTTTGGCCACTATGTCAGCAATTTCCCACAAAGGAAGAAGAATGAAAAGAAGGGAAAGATGCAGACAACAACTTTAGCAAGCATAGATGAGGTCTCTAGCATAATGGAGGATGAGTTTTCACTCATAGCTTGTATGGTTATCTCAACCTCATAGGGTGTCTGGTATATAGATAGTGGGGCGTCATTTCATATGACAAGAGTTAGAGAGTACTTCTCCAGTTATAAGGAGGAGGACATCAGAATCCAAATTTCTATGGGGAACATGTCCAAGCTCAATCCAGTTGGGAAAGGGACTGTTCTATTTTAGAGGGAGAATGGCAAGATGATTCTTGTTCATGATGCGTTGCATGTGCCAGTCTTGGGTATGAATCTGATTTATGTATCCATCCTTCAGGATAAGGGTTACAATGTACTCTTTAGAGGGGTGAATGTGTTAATCAAGCATAAGGATTGGAAATCACCCATAGTTATTGGAGTTAGGAGCGGCTAGCTTTACAGGTTGCAATTTGATACTCATAAGGCACTGATGAGCAATATTAATTCTAGAGATCAAGGAGAGCTATGGCATAGGAGGATGGTCCATATTCATCATGGAGCACTTAAATTGCTTTGTGAGATAGTGACAGGTGTTCCAAAGGTGAGCACAAAGCATGATGATGTATGTAAGGGATGTGTGTTGGGGAAGTTTGTGAAAGTAGCTTTTCCAAGGAGTGACACTAGATCCAAGGGTGTTCTTGATCTAGTAAATTCATATATATGTGAACCAATGTTGATGAAGTCTCTCAGAGAATACGATTACTTTGTTACTTTAATTGATGATTTCTCCAGGAAGACCTAGATATACTTCTTGAAGACCAAGGATGAGGTTTTCGTTCACTTCCAAGAGTTCAAAGCTCTTGTGGAGAATTCGACAAGTAGGAAGATAAAGGTTCTTTAGTCAGAAAATGGAGGCGAGTACAAAGGGAAAGAGTTCTAGGAGTTTTGTACCAGGGAAGGAATCAAGAGAGAGTGGACTGTTCCTTACAACCCGCAGCAAAATGGGGTCTCTAAGAGGAATAATTGGTCTATATCGGAGGTGGCAAGGGCTATGTTGTATGACCAAGATATGCCATATTACTTATGGGAAGAGTCATGTTGTACAACAGTATACATACATAACCGGGTTCCACATAAGGTATTTAGAAAGATGACATCAGAGGAGGCATTATCAGGGAAGAAGCCAAATGTCATCCACTTCAGGATACTTGGGAGTTTGGTGTATTATCACATTCCAAGGCTGATGTGTTCCAAGTTAGATCAAACTATAGAAAGAGGGTACTTTGTGGGGTATGGTGAAACCTCAAAGGCATATCGAATATTTATTCCAGGGGCCAGGAGCATTATAGACAGGCATGATGTCAAGTTCATGGAGGAAAAGGAATTTAGGAGGTCTAGATATTTTCTATCAGATGATCAAAGTGAGCAGCCAACAGAAGCTATGAGGATCGTGCAACCAGCTCAAGGGAAGCAAAGCTTGAGTACAGTTACTAGTACAAGCACAGGCTCAGGTGCTGAGAGTTCACAGAGTAAGGAGTAGCAGATGCAATAGATCCAAGAGATGCATTAGGGATACATGGAGGTTGATACTTCATCCTCTACAGTTGGTAGTAGGAACCAACAGACACATAGGGATACTCAAGAGTTTGTGTGAGCTCCTAGGACGAGTAATAGACAATGGAGACAACCAGTTAGTTATAATGACTATATGGCATTAGTTAGTCAGTTGGTAGATAGCGAGCCTTCTAGCTATCAAGAGGCCACACAACAATAGGTGTGGAAAGATGTGATGGTTGAGGAATATACCTTAATAGTGTAGAACAATGTGTGGGAGGTTGTGCCTAGATCGATAGATAGGGCAGTGGTTGGATCACGTTGGATCTATAAGATCAAGCATGGTGTAGATGGTAACATCAAGAAATACAAGGCAAGGTTTGTGGCCAACTGATTCTCTTAGAAGGAGGGAATAGACTATGAGGTTACATTTTCTCTAGTGGCTAGGTATACTTCTATATGAGCCATGATCTCACTTGCAACAGAGATGGGATGGCAGATCCATCAAATGGATATCAGGATGACATTTCTTAATGGTGATTTGAAAGAGGAGGTATACATAGAACAACCAGAGGGATTTGTAGCACACAACAATGAAACCCACATGTGCAAATTGATGAGAGCTTTGTACGGACTCAAGCAGGCTTCCATGGTGTGGTATGAGTGCATTGATAGATACTTGCAAGGAATGGGCTTCATGAAGAGTGAAGCAGATGCTAACCTCTACTACTTGGTGGTTGGAGGTGAGGTTCTCGTTCTTGCTCTATATGTGGATGAATTTTTTTTAACAAGTTCATTGGGGCTCATAGAGGAGTGCAAAAGGGACCTTGCAGCAGAGTTTCAGATGAAGGATTTGGGGATTATGCACTACTTTCTAGGCATGGAGGTATGGTAGAGAAATGGAGAGATTTTCCTTGGACAAGGGAAATACTGCATCAAAATATTGAGGAGGTTCAAGATGGAAGATTGCATAGCCATGTCTACTCCTATGATCACGAATTGGAAGAAGGTAAATCCATCTAGGGAGAAGGATGTAGACCCCACCTTATACAAGTAGTTGATTGGATCTCTCATGTATTTGGTCAACAATAGACTAGATATATCCTTTGTAGTAAACTCTCTTAGTGAGTTCATGATTGAGCCAAAGAGAGTGCATTGGACAACAACAAAGCATTTGTTTTGGTATTTGCGTGTTACAATTGAGTATGGGATCAGATATACTTGAGGTGATGGTATCAGGTTCATAGGATATACTAACGCAGATTGGGTAGGAAGTATAATAGACAGGAGAAGCACTTTAGGGTGTTGCTTCATTTTGGGATTAGGAGTTGTCTCTTGATACAATAGGAAGAAGAAGTATGTGGCTTTGAGTTCTGCAAAGGCAAAATAAATAGCAGCTAGCATGGCGATGTGTGAGGTGATATGGCTTTAGAAGTTGTTAGTGGCCTTGTTTGGTCAGAGGGTTGAGAC
The DNA here is from genome assembly GCA_007258455.2 of Sequoia sempervirens. Taxonomy (NCBI): domain Eukaryota; kingdom Viridiplantae; phylum Streptophyta; class Pinopsida; order Cupressales; family Cupressaceae; genus Sequoia; species Sequoia sempervirens. Next base: position 61,136,675 of record VDFB02358134.1, read on the forward strand.
TACAACTATACACTGTGACAATCAAAGTTGCATCAAATTTTCTAAGAATCTGGTGTTTCATGATGGGTCTAAGCATATAGACATCATCTATCACTTTATCAGGGATTATGTATAGCGTGGGATTGTTCAACTACAATATATACCTATAGATTAGCAGGTAGCAGACATTTTGACTGAGGCATTGGGGAAGGCAAAATTCATCTTCATCAGGGATAAGTTGGGTGTCATGCATAACACCTTCCTCGCTAAGAGGGAGTGTTAATTTTTGTAGCTCGAACAATTGTTATCTCCATTCCCAATATTGTTTAATTAATTATTTAATTTTTTTGGAGAGTTCTAGAAATGATTTAGTTGTCTAGATAATTATGTAATTAATTAATTGATTCCTCTAGAGACTTCTAGAATCTAGTTAGTTAGGGTTATTAGAGTCTATTTAATCTTAGCCATTGATTGAGATTAAATCATGGCCATTGGTTTTCCAATGAGAAAAGTATAAAAGGGGATCAATGGGAATTTGGGGAACACACTTGAGAAAGAATTGCAGTGATAGCAGGTAGATTTGCAATGAGAGAAAATAGTCTTGCAGTGATATCAAGGGCGCAGTGATAGCGTTGGGGACAACAATTGTGGAATTTCAACAAGAGAAATTGATGGGAGAATTTTCAGAGAAAAATATTGCCGGAGCTCTGCCAGTAAGAGGCAAGCAATTTATGTATCTCTTAATTTGCTGAAGTTTAATATAATTCCTCATCTGCAGTACTGGTTTTCCCTTTGGGGTTTTTCCATGGACAATTTGTCCAAAAATATTGTGTTCATTATTTTGCATGTTTTCTTCTCTATTCCTATGAGTTTTATTTGTGAAGTTGTAGTTGTATTATTTTCCAATATTTGCTGTGAATTAATTTTTCGAAGTCAAATAATCTATTCAGATAGGAGATTAATAATCAGTAACTACATTAGAATTTTCACAATTTGTACCTCTAAATAAGATTCTCTTCAAAATATTGAATTAGGAGAAGAAATAACATACCTGGAAGTAAGAAAATCCTTATCATCTTGCAATTTTTTTAATAGCTATAGTACTATACAAGAACAAATAAAACGTTTTTGAATTAAAACCCTTGGATAAGGAATCCATTCCAAAAAACATTCGAAATCAGAATTTGGCTAAGAAAAGCATTAGGAAACCACACTACCCATAATCATTTTAATTTAACATAATTTAGTTGGATGTGTGTAAGATACATACCCATAATTGGTGCATACCCACTCTAATATTTTGAATTTTTTATGACTTATGGTATACTCTATGAATGTTTACCTATATTTTTTTTGTATATAAAAGTAAATCAAAAGAGCATTATAACTATAGCACCCAAGTTTTGAAGTTCTAAACCAGTTGTTGTACATCCCTGAACCCAGGTAAGCTTAAGACACCTATTTCCTTTTGGTTGATTTTAAATACACATACTCAACTCCCAATATAGAGACCCTAAGCTTCCATTTAACATTATGATACAATCGCTAATACTATATAATGAGAACCACCAAACTTCCATCTGTTATTTTGGAAAATACCATATTTTTCTATATAACAAAACATAACTTCAACTTGGTTTCTAGGACTGTATAAAATGCTAACAACAATAGCACCAGCATTGTCACGAGCATTATAAAGCCTCATTCAAAATAACACTACCTTTTTTAAACCTCTTGAGCCTATAAGGCTGCCATGCTCTTGAAATTCAACTTTCACTACTGTCGTCAAGTTGGATTTCTTCAACCAATCATACTTTTCGAGTCCAAATCTAATTTATTCTTAGAAGGAAGTGACAGAAAGTTCAACCAAAAGGTGAAACACAAAAGACGGACATAAAGCTAATTCAGCCTGACTTTCCTGGCAGAGTAAGGTGTAAAAGCTCCTAGTCCCACTTTTTTTCTCATTCCTCTTATCTTAGGTAAAAGTAGAATCAAAATAAACAATTAAGAGTTCCAAGGCCAAAATGTATACTGTTTTCCACTATCTCATGTCTTTAATACTATGAAGTTAATTTATAATGAAATCAAAGCATCTCCACTAATGGTGCATGCTAAAAATCAGCTAGAGGTAAATAAGGGATAAAAGAATCATTTTTTTGGCTTAAAGCTTTGTTTTATTTCTATATTTATAATGATCAACCCTATTTCCAGTCCATTTTTTTAATGAATATTTCCAACAATAGGGACCCATGGTTTTTTTTATTGGTAAGATGGGATTTTTAGCCTGACCCATCCACTTGAGGCCACACAGGGATATCGTTCCCTCTATTTTATCATAGAACTTATGAGACACCACTAGAATCCAACAAGATTTAAACTTGGCTTGACACCCAACTACACATGGGAGGTGACCCACACACTTAGAGGTAAAGACAAAACTAAAATGGCCAAACACACTTCTTAGCTAATTCCCTTCTTTCTCTTTTGGCTTCAACAAGATTTTCCTCATCATTTTTTCCCACTTCCCATAGCTCAAGAGTCTTTATGTTGGGGCTTGATCAATATCTTCAACCTATGGCATAATTTTTCTCTATTCCTATGTCCTCCCATCATCAACTATCTCAAGACACTCAAAATCCCTATGCCTAGGCTTTCTACAACAAAAACAATTTTTCCTCAAGAAGGATCCTCTACCACCAAAACCTATACCTCTAAAACCTACCCTTGCTTTAACATTGGATTTTGTCACTTTTATTTCCTCATTATATATTCACTCTTGGTAGTTTCTAAGGGGATTTCTTTAAAGAGATGCCACAATTCTTCTTAATTCCCTTAATTTTCCCCAATCAAATTTCTCTTCTACCTTCAAAGCATAATAATATGGTTCATCCACTAGATGCACCTTGATAAGAACTAGTTTGACGATCTCGTGATAGAGATATGAGAGCACATATGCGAGTAAAAGTCTAGTGTTTCATCTATCTTTTCATGAATTTGGCACGTGTTGAATTTTCTAATAAGATTTACTATTTGTCTTAAAAAAAGGCCACGCACCCAATATATTTGCACCAGGGAAGCAACTTTATCCTCATCTTTGATTAAGCTTCTTAAAATTGGTCATCTTTTCACTAGGGAATCATGAAATAAGCACATAACAGTTGCATCTTGCCATGCATAGGAGTGGCAATTCTCTGACATATTCTTTCCTATCGTTGAATTATCTATATTAATTCCTCTCAGCTTTTCGAAGAATTACTTGCTTATATGTTAACCAAGTTGTTAATGAAAGATTACAAATTTTAGTTGCTAAACATCAATGTGATTTGTGCAACTGCAAACTAAAATAAACATCAAAGTTTCCCAATAAAAAAATAAACAAAAGATAGATAGCATAATTGAAAGAACATATAATGATTGATAGAAGAAAGAAACCTTTTGGAAACTTGGAAGCATAATGGAACATCTTGAAGGTAATACACCAATGGTATGTCTTGCATCTAGCACTTTTTTTTTCATGAGAGAAATATTTGATCAACTAAAAGGAATCAAAAAAAAATTGATGAGCTGAAAGACAACTACAACTTGCAAGCTCTGCAATATGATAACCAACAAGAATAACAAAAAAATCTAGTAAAAAAATAGAGGGACCCTGGTTAGAAGTTAGACATTATTGTAAATATTCTTCACTTAAGAAAGCAATGGCTAGGAAAGGGCAGAGGTCAATTCTACCATTCTGAGAGAGAAAAGCAAATGAAATATAATTTTTATATTAAATCATTTATTTTTAGTTTTTTAAAAAAATTATTACATGCAGGTACGACCTAGGTATGGCCCCCAACTATGAATCTGCCATGGTTACATCTTTGAAAATCCATAATTTGTGGGCATACCTTGATTGTACCTAGGATGTACTTGGACAAGGATTCATACTTAGTATGGGTATAGCTTAAGTACAACTCAAACCCAGAAACACAAGATAAGCATACCAAGATTAATCAACACCACTAGCACTTATAATAAAAGCAAGCATCATTTGTTTCATGAGACTTCATCATCTAGAAATAAGTTGAGACTCATTATAGGTGTATCCAATCTACAAATTTCCTATTTATATTAAAGAGATAATATCTAAAAAATTAGCAAAATACAAAACAAGTGTTTTCTTTCAAAATTTTCTTCTTTTTTTTCCTTTGTTTTCCCCCTCTTCTTCAATTGTCTATGTTATAGTTCATTTTTATTAACTAATTTCCTAATTTGTGAATTTCACTTGGGTTTTATCAACTAATTGGTGAATTTGAATTGCATGCTAGGAGGCAGATCTTGACAGTATGGTTTAGAAACCAAAATAGTTTAAAACATGGATTTTTTATTTTTTTTGTAACTATGGATTGGACAGTGAAGATGAGGCTACTAATGTTCCTATTCCAAAGTGGAAGTGGGGAGAGAATGGAACCCTCTTCCAAAAAATTTGACTTATCTGTTTGGGCTTTGTTATCCAGGTGAATCATTTCTAAATTATGTGATCTTGGCTTGCAATCCATCACTTCAAAGTTTTGTATAAGGTAGTTGTATTGTACCTAGGTTTCAAAACGTAAATTTTGATGTTGCAGTCACTGCATTTTTGTGGCTATTGGTTGGCTAATAGACCATGATTCTTTTTTTTAAAAAAACTAAAATGAAGTGATTCTAATTAGAGACCAAAAGTCCATCTGTCTCAACCTCCAAAAGATGCTGAAGTTTAGGATAATTTTCCATTCCTTTTGAAGATTAATTCCTTTCAAATTAAGATAAAGTAGGCATTGAAACTATGGGAAGAAGAATTCATGCACCAGGATGGTAACTAAGTGGTAGAGCACTTCAAAATTTTCAAGGAAGATCCCATGTTCAAATTTTAGTTGGCCCATGTAGAATAACAAAAATTGAACCCTAAATATTGTTCTTCACTAGAAAAAAAATGTTCTCAATGCTAGAGGCAGAGTATACCGACACATTTTCCAAAGCTCCCAAGATCAAATCCTTACTTGTCCATAGAAATTAATAAAATTTAAACCCTCAAAATTATCTTTTTTGAACCAAAAAATACATGTACCAAATGGTAGTGTACTCCAAAATCTTAACCAAACATCCAAAATTTGAGGCCTAGCTGATTCATTGAAAAAATAAGAAATTTAATCTTAAAAATTATCTAGCATTGGAAAGATATTGTCAATGTCAACTTGCAGAGGCTCAACTAGTGAAGATACTCAACTCATATAAATCCAACTAGGGTTCTATTCTTACTAAATGTCATGAGAAATAGACACATGGTTAGGCTTCAGTAGTCGGGATATCATTAAAATCAATTTCCCCAAAAAATTATACGTGTGTACTTAAACCCAATATTGATTTTATACACTAGTTGTCTTGTTAGATTCTAGATTAAAAAGCTCATCCCTCTGTAGTCCATACAACATTAAAGAGTTTATGGATAAAAACTACATACACCGTTAAAGAAGAAAAGAAAAAAGTCCTAAATTATGAAATTCATAAAGAATTATGGAGCCCTTAATTGACTTGGAGTTTGATATGTAGCCAACACCATGCTCATGCTCATCCTCCCTCCACTCTTTCATATTCATACAAATTGTTAGTCTTCATCTCTCTTGTCAAACCTGAGTATGACAAGAGGAGGATTTTAATCAAAGGGAAATCTCCAAAGCGAACATTTTTTTCTCAGATGGTTTCGAACAATGTTAACCTTGTAAATGGTAAAAATGCATGGAAAATATTAGAGGGATGAAATCATTTCTATCATTTCCCAAGGAGTTTCAACCGTTGATAGCCAAAAATAGGTTGGGTCTTCTCAAATTCGATACGCCTTTGGCATAAATAACTTATATAATTAATATTTCCCCTTTCCCTAAATTTCTTAAAGTATTTAATTTTATAATTAAATACTTTACCTTTCATCCTTTTTCTAAATTAAATAAATACATCAATTTATTTAATTTGGTCATTTAGCCTTTTGGAATTTAAATCAATTTTAAATTCTTCTTTTGATCTCTCCTTGTCAAATCCTCCATAACCTTCTTCTAATCTAGATTAGTCTAATTAATCCATGATTAGGATGTGCACACCTTTTGTCAAGATTAATGTCACATCCTCCACATCTTCCAACTTGCTTCTAATCTTCCATTAATCTTCTTAATCACCTATTTGCACAACCTTAATCTAATCCCCTTGCTACATTTAGCATACCTTTTTGGTCAACCTTCACAATTTCCACATTTAGCCTTAGAGGTCCTCTTCCCCATGTGAATTAAAAATTCACATTCGTCCCTCCAAGACTCTCCTCTTCTCCATATAAATTGTTAGGAGTTCTAGAACTCATCACTTGTCACATAACTCACATGTGGACAAGTACTTACCTTTTTGAGAACCTTGTTTTATCCGCAAGGTACTCCCAATCATGTGAATTTAAAATTCACATTTATTTCCCAAACTACTTGTCTCTTCCCCATGGAGATTTTTGAGGAATACTAAAATTCCTCATATGTCACTTTCCTCCCATATGGGGACAAGAAATTCCTTTTTAAGGAAATCTTCTCCCAATCCCAAGGTACTTGCAAGTACCTCCACCTCGCATGTCCCTTTTTCCAACTCATTTGTCCTTGAGACACTTCATCCTCCACATGGAAAGATGTGAGGGCTTGTGAGTCCTTGACTCACCACAACCCTTCATCTTGCCCATGTTGGAAAAATCTCAACTGTTTAATTCTCTAGAGAAATCTCCCTTAAAATGAAAGATTTTCTTTCAATTCTCTCATTAGGCATTCAAGCTCTAGCTCTCACACTTGCATTCTTGCACTCACAAACCTCCATTGTTGCATGTTTTGAAGCTTTCATCTCTTGCACTTTCATTAATATATCCAAATACCCACATAGCTCATTGCATTCCTAATCTCACCTAGATCCTTTTGCATCCATTTTTACCATTTTTCTATCAAAGAGCACACATAATATCAACCATCAAAGGGCCAACCAAGGAGAAACTCTTACAAGGTATAAATATACTTTCCTTATCTTTATTTTGTTTGAGTTTAACGTAGCCCTATCTTGAGGTGTTTAGTGTTGTTTCCTTCATTTTGAATTCTATTTTGAATCACTTAAGATAGGTAAATATAACTCATTACATTTTTGGCACGCTCGGTGGGACCCACATATATGTCTTTTTTCTTTTATGTTTGTTGTTTTTTGATATTTTGTAGGTTCAGGTTATACAGAGGTGAACCTACCCTGAACAAGGGTGAACTTGCCCTGAACAGAGGTGAACCTTCCCTAGGATAGGAAAACCTACCCCAAGATAGGCAACCCGGACTTGAACAGAGGTGACCCTGCCTTGTAGACTTTCCCATCTGAGAGACAGTAGAAAAAATTACTCATTGTTTTCTGCACAAGGGTGAACCTGCCATAAATAGGGGCGAACTTTCCTTGAACAGGGCCAAACCTGACCCAAACAAAGGCATTTGCGATGTAAAATAGAGGTATAAAAGTCAATTCTAGAGTCTCTTTTCTACTGTTTTGGTTAATACTGACCCCCTAACTCGTCTTGTTGGTGATTGTGCAAGATTTTACTAATATTTTGTGTAGCTATCTTGTGCTTGTTGAAGATATGAGGATAAAATATTAACACTTTTCTTCTAGGACGATCGATCTCAGTGTTGTTTGTTTAATTTGTTTATCATTTTTGCTTATTAATATAGGAACATAGTTTTAAGTAGGGGAGTCAAATATATTGTGTACCATGTTTTTAAAGTAATCTATTGACATATCCAATCCTCTTGTTCCATTTTGCGATCCTGGGTGACGATAAATCATAGCTTACTTTGTCCTTTGTGTTTCCCAAGGGGCAATATATCGTTTAAAGCTTTCCCCTTGCATTTTGTGTGAGCTTGGGGAGTAGCCGAAAATGGTTAGTGTTCTCTTTCTAGTGGGACTTGCTTAGAGATTTCATCACCCCAAGGGATGATCCCAACCACACGTGCCAGTGAGGTATACAATGGGGGGAGAGCCAAAGTTGTACCCCAATCCAGTCACATCGTGTCTGGCAGAGCATCGAAGCTAGGGTGATACCTACATAGATGTGAAGAGTTTTTCTAAGCCTTCAATATCTCACTAAGGTTCCCGACTCATGCTTGTGATGAGCTGTGTTCATGGTTGGGCCTCACGTATCAAGTGTATATCAAGGATTTCCTTGTTTAACCTAGCTAGAGGACTATGTTGGCCATACCCTTCATACTAATCTTACGATTGTGTTGTTTGAATTGTCTTTTTTTTGTGAAACCAGTGAATGTCTATTGAGTCAAGTGAGCCTTACCTTCTGCTTCTTGTTTGCTATGTTTTTGGTCTGTTTCCTTAGCCATTTTCACCTAATTCAAGTTCAAGTTTCTGCATAGAGGTGAACCTGCCTTGAACAAGGGTGAACCTACCTTGAATAGGGGAAAACTTGCCTTCTATCTTAGTCCTTTCTCAACCTGTTTCTGTCCAAATTATCTATATTTTTACCAGATAGGAAAACCTTCCTTGAATAGGGGTGAACCTGCCTTCTATCTATCTTTTCACCAAACATGCAAACCTTCCTTAAATTGGGCAAACCCTAGCCCAAGTTTGGTGAATTTGCACCTTGAATATCCCATTTCGCCATCCGTTCAATCATTCTGAGTACCTATTTACTCATTTCAAGCATCCATTTCCTTGTTTTGAACATCCATTTACCCATTCTGAGTACCCATTACCCATTCCGAGTACCCATTACCCATTCCGAGCATCTTTTTTCCCATTCTAAGTATTTGTTTCCTATTTTGAGCCTCCATTTCCCCATTCTGAGCATTTGTTTCCCCATTCCGAACATTTGTTTCCCCATTCCAAACTTTTCTTTTCCCGTTCTGACCATCCATTTACTTGTTTCGAGTATCTATCTCCTCATTTTGAGTACTTGTTTAACCATTTAGAGCCTCCATTTTCCCATTTTGAGCATTTTTTTGCTCATTTTGATAGTCCATTTGATCCTCTTTGCTGATTTAGACAAGTCTAAAAGTTAACTTGGGTGACCTTGACCTGAATTTGGGTGAACCTGACCTCCAATTAGGTGAACCTGACGTCTAACTAGGCGAACCTGACCTCTAGTTGGGAAAACCTAACCTCTAGATAGGAGAATTTGACCTCTAGATAGGAAAACCTAACCTCTAGTTGGGAAAACCTGACCTCTAGATGGGTGAACCTGACCTATAGTTGGCTGACCTTGCCCCCTAGTTGGGTGATCCTACACCTTGGTTAGATGAGTCTAATCTTTATTCAGTCATTCTAAATCTTCTGTTCACCTCTAATTTGCATCTGCATCATATGAATCATATAGGTACACCATAAAGCATCTCTTGGTTGCATATCCCTCATCGTTTTCTCAATCCAAATCTTTTGAACCTTGTTTGAAGTTGTTATCCAAATTGACCCAAGTGTCTAAAATTGATCATCATCCTACAACATCTGCTTATGATTGCCATCCGTTCTGAGTCATTCATCACCATTTGGCCCTATCAATCCACTTCCATTAAAGTTAGATTCAGTGCCGCAATCATCTACCTATCCTTAATCTAATCAATCAACACCTTGAGTCACCTAGGGTGATCTCTGAACTTGGTTTAGAATCCCTTCCATCATCAAATATTACCCAATCATCCAAACTTATCAATCATTTCATCAACCAAAATTATCCAATCTAATCCAATCTAATTCTTATTCAATCATCTAATCTATCAATCCAATCTAACCTCATCCTTATCAAATCATCCAATCAGCTGATCCATCATCCAATCAATCCTTCAATCATCATTTAGATCATCTCTGCATTGCACCTTAGAGTTTAACCACATCTTAGTCACATAGTAGTTTTGTATTTTCATGCCCGTTGAGACTCGATCACAAGCCAAGAAAAAAATGGTAGAACAACAAGGATAAGGTTCCTAGCTAAACATCCCACAAGATCCTAACAACGTTGCAAATACCACCCAAGATTCCAACAATGGTGCAAATATCCCTCAAGATCCCCATAACAGTGCATCGTCATAGTCCAACACTAATGTCCAAAACACCTCACTACCCAAAGATGAAAACATGGTCAATCTACCTGAAATTACTATTTATGAATACCTAAGCAATCTTGCTAATGTTCAGATGATAGATCACCTCCTCAACGAGTGTGGGGATAAAATTCTCGCTACTCTGATCATGAAAGGATTCAAACCACCACCCGACTTTAATATGCCACAGTATAGTAGCACCAAGACTCTTCCTACACCTCAAGATCCATAGACCTTGCAAAATGTTCCAAGAAATTTGTATGTTCCCAAAGGTCCACCTATAGAGAACTGGTATCATCCTAAGTTCAGAGATGTCATGATACACCAAGTCACCACTTATCCTCGCCTCTCATCCATTGCCTCTATGACACCACCTGATCCTAATGATCCCTACACCTATGGCATGCCACAAAATATTCCACCTGCTCCACCATTTCCACCTTAGCATCTTGGTCAACCACCAGTCAATATTGGGGGCATTCCACTTCTTGCATTGGTGCCACCTCTAGGATCTGCACCTATTGGTAATCTACTACCGCCACCTCAAGGTAATATCCCTGTGTTTCAGCAATCTCTCATTAACCCTCATCAATTCACTGTGATGCAAGCACCACCAAAACACATTGCTATCCCTTTGCAAGCACCGCCACAACATGTTATTGTTGTTGCTATTTCATCTTAACCACCCTATCAACAAACTCCACAATAGAGCATCATAATCGCGCAACAAAATGTCACAATCCCACAATAGAACGTCACCGTTCCACAAAAAAATGTTTCAATTCCTCAACAACAAACTAGTGTTCCTACACAACCCCAACATCAAGTCATACAAACTGCATCATAACCACCGCAACTGCTCCATAATGCTTCTACAACAGTCCCACAACAACATATCCCATCTTGTCCACTTTATCATTAGCCACCACAACAACAACAACCACAAATGCAATAGAATCCTCTCACAAAATATATTTACCACCCATTTAGTACGTACACTACTTATGCTACTATGTCTAATCCTAATAAAAACATTCATGTGACTACTCAGAACCCCCTGTGGACTCAACCTCCTCCATACACTAATCCTCTGCAATCGCACACAAACCCGTACAAACAACAATCTAATCCACAACAACCTCCATACATCACACAACAAACCAATGTTGTGTACAATTACCAGTCCAATCCATACTATGCTCAGCTGTAGCCTTCATACCAACAAGGTGCTTCATCCACATCCTATACGCAACAAGAACCACCTTATCAACAAGGTCGTCAATCCACCTCTTACTATCAACAAGCACCACCTTACTAGCAAGGGGCTTCCACGTCAGTACTATCAAGTTGCTACACAATACCAATAGGGCACACCATTTGCTTCATACTATCAATAGTAACCACCATACAAACAAGTGACTTCCACCTCTTACCATCAAAATCCATCATCCTCCTATTTGCCTTATGTCAATACTCAATCCTCTTACGCCATTCAGTACCAACAAATGCCTCCATATACACCTCATCCTACTTATGATCTGGCTATTTTCATACCATCCTCCTCATATCAATAGTATCATCCATACAATCAACCTAGTTCATCCAGTCTGACTCCCACATCGTCTATCAATCAAGATATGGTAGAAGTCAAATTTGTGTTAAGGGAATTACAAGCAGGGACTAGAAAAGAATCGTTCAAGTTTGAGGAAATTTTTCCTTATCTGTTTGATCCCTCTGTTTCATTAGTTCCTTTCCCAAGGCATTTCAAAATACTGAAATTTGATAAATATAAAGGAACCAAAGACCCTAAGGCTCACATTTAAGAGTTCTATGCCAACTATTAAGAAGTCATGCATAATGACAATTACCTGATGAGATTGTTCCCTAGGAGTTTATAGGGAATAACTCTTGATTGGTTTATGGGTCTCAATAAATGATCTATCAAGTCCTCTACTTAGCTTTCAAAAGAGTTTGTCTCCCACTTCTCCTTCAATCTGGCTAGACCTCCTAAAGGAAAATTAGTGGGAGGGAGAAACCTTTGCGAGCTATCTTCAAAGATGGCAAGCCCTAGCCAGTCGCATGAAATCACTGCTAAGGTAAAAGGACATGGTCACCTTGTTCATCAAAAACTCCCATCCGAACATGGCCCATAACTTCAAACTCCATTGTGTCACAACCTTTGCTGAAATAATGGAGAAAGGTCCTATCCTTGTGAGAGCCCTCATTGCCAAAGGGCTAGTCAAAATCTTTAACTTTGATAGAGAGAAATCATCTGGAGATAAGCCCCATTATTAGAACAAAAATAAAAATAATGTCAATGATGGTGTCACTGACACTAAACACGTTCAAGTGGCCAATGCTTCCTAGAAGCCACAATATCCTCCTCCTCAGCATTCAGTTCCTAATGCCATATTAGTGCCTCAAGAGGCACCTCGTCCATCCCAACAAACCAATCAAAATAATCAAGGGGATAACATGCATCAATTCACTCAATTAGGAGAACCATTAAGTGTCGTGTTTAATAGGCTTTTGCAAGTTAATTACATGATCACATATCCTGTGACCAAGCCACTCGATAAATCCAAGCCCAAACCAAATTGGTTCAAAGAAAATGAATATTGTGAGTTGCATAAGATTAAAGGGCATACATTGAATAAGTTTTAAGGTATGAAAATGTACATCCAAGATCTTATAGATTAGGGAGACATACATGTGGATTCCAACATGACACCCTCATCTAATGCTCAATTGCAGATATATAAAAATTCCTTCCCTAAACATAACCAAGGGCCTAATATGTCAAACTCAAATCTAGGGCCTAACAATAGTAATGTTCAAAATTACAACACCAACAACATTAGTTATAGAAATGTTCCATTCAATTACCAAGGTATCGTCATGCATAATAAACAAGTGGAACCATGTGTATTTATGATACATGTAAAAGGAAAAGATCCACAATGTGTTATCGCCAGCCGTCGAACCTTCATCATAGTCCCTAGAGCCTTCACATCCACCCAACCCCAACTTGGGAATTCTCAATACAACATTCCTGACCATCTGGGAAAGACTTCGACATAGATATCTATTCTAGACTTGCTTAAGTCTTCTCATGCACACCAAGAAATTCTAAATAAGGCCTTATGGGACACCCAATATCCTAATGAAATAGACCCTGCATAATTTCAAGCATTGGTAGGTCACCTCTCCATAACCTATCAACTAGGTTTTAGCCAAAATGACATGCTTGCATTGACTCTAATCATAACCGTCCCCTCCATCTAGAGGCCCTGGTAAACCATCACAAAGTAAAAAGGGTCTTGGTAGATAATGGTTCTTCCCTAAACCTTTATACATTGAAATTCATAAAGTGGGTAGGATACACCCATGCTGATTTAAATAATTAGGTCATAACAATCAAGGCGTATGATAATGCAAAGCATGATTCTGAAGGAACAATATGTCTTCCTATCCAGGTTGGTCCATTTGTGCACTAAACTACTTGTCATGTCCTTGATTTGGAACTCCCATATAACCTCCTCCTTGGCCATCCATGGATTCATTCCGTGCAAGCCATTCCATCTACATACCATCAATGCCTGAAATTCTCATTCAATGGGGTAGAAGTTACCATACACATGGATCCCCAACCATTTGAATATTACTGCGCATTAGAAGCTTCTTTTCCTCATTCCCACTATTGTCCTGGAGTGGAAATGGGACACCACAGACATCATCCCAATCATCTACCACTGCATTAGCCACCACTTCATCTACTCCATCATCCACATCTAATTTCACCCTTACTAAAGTCTAGATCATTGATAAGGGATGTGGTGAATATGAGATGCACACAACTGTCAATGTGGCAACTATGCCACCCTCACCACACATGTACGGCCAACCTTCGCAATCTACGCTGAAACCAAAAGACAAGACTATCACTTTGAGCTCCAAGAACATGGGAACTAGTAATTATTGTTCTCTTGGGTTAAGAAAAGATGTGCCAGAAGATGACATAAGCCAATGGGTTTACCATGAGGAACCTGATCCCTCCCCTCCTTTGAAAGAATATTTCCAGGAGAACTATCGTTGGACCTCTAAGTTTGTAGAGAAGTAAAATTATCAGGGGGGAGGCCTTGGTGCCAAAGAGAAAGGAAGGAAACACCATATTGAGGACACAATAAGACCAAGATACTCAGGCTTGGGTCATGACACAAAACAAAAGGGACCTATAGCATCATCTAGTGCCTCTAACAATGTCAATGAGAGAAATAATCTCCTTGAAGACATACTAGAGGAGGAATCCATCATACACACATACAATGATGTAGATCACACTGGCCTCTCTTCCATGTTTGACTGCTTACACATTTGCACCATTAGCCTATCCCTTAAATGTCCTGAACTCATAGATTGGGACCTAAATTGTAGCACACCTATTGATACCTTTCCCACAATGGATTAGTATGTACATCTTATGGGATTGGGGGAAGATGAAAACCCTAGCCACAAAAGTAAAAAGAAGCGAAATAAAAAATGGTCACCTAGCTAAAACCTCCTTGAGGCACTTCTTGGCCTAGAAAAAGTAAAAACAAAGAGTGTATCTGATAGCAAAAATCTTGATGAGGTGCTAGAAGATGGGGATGTTCATCTTCCCGTTGTAGGAACTCAGCTCTCTGAATGATCCTCCATCCTCATAGAAGAAACATAGGAAATAAATTTGGGAACTGAAGAGGATCCCAAAATTACATATGTAGCCAAAGCATTGTTAGAGGAAGAACATTCTACCATCACCAAACTTCTCAAAGAAGGCATTGTCAACTTTGCATGGACATATTTAGACATGCGAAGCCTTGATCCTGCCTTAGTAGTACATCATCTAGATGTGCGTCCCGATGTGAAGCTTGTCAAACAAAAGATTTAGAAAATACACTGCCAAGTGTCTCTATTGGTTAAGAAAGAATTGAAGAAGCTATTGGACGCCAAATTTATAAGGCCCATTGACTATTCAGAATGGATCTCAAACATAGTTCCAGTAGCCAAACCAAATGACACCATCCAAGTATGTACAAACTTTCGTGGCCTCAACAAGGCTTCTCTCAAAGATGATTTTCCTTTGCCGAACATTGACATGTTGGTTGACCTCATTGCAGGCCATGAGATGCTTTCTCTCATGGATGACTTCTTTGGATACAATCACTAGTACACAGAAAAATATATGACTAAATAAATTACTAAAAATTGCATATAAATGACTAACTTAAGTCACATGACTATTAGTGGTTTATTTGTAGTCATTTATAACACCACTAAATTTATGACTAAACAATTTTAGTCATTTATTTAGTCATTGAATTTAGTCATTAATTTGGTCATTGATTTGGTCACTGATTTGGTCATAATTTATTTAGTCATTTATTTAATCATATATTTAGTCATTAATTTTAATCATGTGACTATTTTAGTGGTTTATTTGTAGTCATTTATAACACCACCAAATTTATGACTAAAATATTTTAGTCATTTATTTAGTCATTGATTTGGTCATTGATTTAGTCGATAATTTATTCATTTATTTAGTCATGGTAATGATTTGTTTAGTCATATATTTAGTCATTAATTTAGTCATATATTTAGTCATTAATTTAGTCATTACTTTAGTCATTACTTTAGTCATTAATTTAGTCATATATTTAGTCATATATTTAATCATTAATTTAGTCATTAATTTAGTCATGTATTTAGTCATTAATTTAGTCATTACTTTATTCATATATTTAGTCATTACAAATCAAATCTAACTTAATTAATCCTCACAAATTTATGCATATAAACTTCAAATATCATAGATATTCAAATGTTAAAAAACACCATGAAATGAAGACTAAAATGCTTGAACAAATATGATTGATCAAACAAAAACTCAAATAAATTACAAATTAAGAGGAGCCACAACACAATATTTATGAGTGGAGAAAAAACCACTCTAAAAATTTACTTCATTAAGCCTCATTTGCAAATCAAAATCTCATTGGTTACATTCAATGTCTCAATGACACTGTACAGCTTACAGACACTATATAAACAAAATACTCATATTTTTATATACTTATACTATTTTCCCCTTAACTACAGTCCTTTTGGAAGGGTAGCGACCTCCTATAGGGGCTTGACCCATTTAATCCCCTTGCAAATCCACAACTTTCTTGCTGCTATTGGTTTCAGCTCCTCCAAAATCCTCCTCACTGGTATTCATGACCTTTTACTTCTCTAATTTGGAGATATAGCCTAAAAATAAGGTTTCAAAATTTGCACATCAAAAACTCAAAAAAGTCAAATAATATAGAGGATAAAATTCAAACATTTTTTTTTCCTTTTCCAACTATGGCACCCTAAACTTAGGTGCTAGATATAGTGAATGTATTAAATTAGATATAACATCCATCAAAAACATATTTGGAAGTAGATTTTTATCAGATATTGTAGTTGCAAGTTCCACTAATTATAATAAAGATAAATATTTTTACCTTTCTGCATCAACTAATGCAATTCTAATAACTTTTAGAGGATCGACAATGCTAGCCTTTATCATATCAACATACTCACCTACAAGTTGCAACACAACATTAAACTTATTAATTAGACTCAACATCTAAGAAAGAAAAAGAAACTTCAAACATTATCAATTTAGTAAAAAAATCATCAATTTCAAAGATGAAAGTAGCCAATGCTTCACTCTCTACATCCTTTGCTACAATCAAAAGAGGCCTTTATTTGTGTGATAAATGCAACAAGAAATTATGTTATTTGTCAAAACTTGTCACTATGTACTTATGAAATCAAAATCATTTAAATTGTCAAACTAATCAACATGACTACCTAATTTCTTTCTATCACATACACTTTGGGTATACAAGATCATTGGGAATCCCAATTATTGAACAAATAAATTCAGCAACACAACAAAATTATATCTTAAGTAAAATGTAAATCAAATCAACATTACATGTCCCAGCTTATCAATTGATCTCAAATTGTATGTGTACACCTTTTTCATATAGCTTAAGGACATCTACAATAGATATGCACAAAATGAATTTGGTGGAAAGACTTTAAAAACATTTCAAGCGAATACAATTTGCCATCAATGCATAGACAATACATCCCTATAAGAAATATTATACTCCCTCAATTAAATATTATTACATATTATTCTATTGGGGGAAATTTACTTTATCAGGGGGACTTTTGTTTAGAAAACCTAGATCACCAACATAATAGCTCATGTGAGAGGTCAATAACAACCTATTAAGCCTACACATGGCACATGCATGCACAAAATAACAAAGAAAAATAAAGATCATGCATCACACAATAAGTATAAGAAAAAAAATGTCAAAAGAGTTGTGTTAGGACTAAAAAAAAATCCCACATATTTGCATTAACATCTATTCATTTATCTCCTAGTCCTTACAAAATCTCACCAGACTCAATTTCATGATCTAGACAAATTATTGAGGTTCATGTAAAAAATCCATTTTTGTAACCAACATACCCAAATAATCACATTCATGAAATCCATTGAAGTCTTTGATACCATCAGGCTAACAATACTTTGTCAGTGGAACTCCCATCACCACCCCACTGATAGCCTGATAGGGGCAATTCATATCCTTACATCATCATAGATTCTGCGCAACTCTGGCATCAGTGGAATGAATGATGAAGCTCCCTCGATAGCCCATATAATCACGAGGTATCAAAGTCTAACACTTATCGAGTGAAGTTGGGATGCATCAGGTAACATTGTTTGATGTCTTACTGATAGACCAAAAGAAAAACATTATCAATGGAGAAGGTGGCCATCAGTGGAAAATGAACCAAGGTCCCAACAATATAGCGATGAATGATTACTACTAGCTGATGTGGTGTCAAAAGCATCATCGGGATATTTAACATAAATGCTCTCCCCGATGACAAGACTGAAGCAAGTGGTATATTAATGAGCCAACACAGAGGTGAATTGCACCACGAATTAATCATACAATTTGTAGAAACTAGAAAGGCTATGCTAAGGGAAGAAGTAGAAAGGATAGAACTCAGAGCTCTCATGCACAGTGAAGCCAGGAGAAGCAAAAATTCATGTAAGTACTCCACTCTTAGCTAGAAAGTTACATTTTTTCAGAGTTTGCAATGGAAAAAAATGTGGAAAAACCTAAGGCAAAGAAACAAAAAATTGAAAAGAGGAATTTAAACCAAGACTTGATAGATCAGTGTCTGGGGTCAGGGCCAAGACCCAAAAGAAGTGTTCAAGCAAGTAAATTGTTAGATAAACATAGGGTCTTGGGGATGTTTGGATGCCACACCAGGGCTATGAGCTTTTTATGTATCACTACAAAATACAATTCATGTTTCAACCAGTTTGTAACCCATGGAGATTGAACTTAGGAAGACTTGTGATGCCAAACGTGTTCATCAATGTAGAATTAGTGAAAGCTCTGGCCAGTTGGTATAATGCCAAGAAAAGAACTATCCAATCACCAAATGGGGCAAATATGCTTGTTATCTCCCAAGACCTATTCTCTAATGTATTTCAGTTAGAAGGTCCCATGAACTTTCCATTCACCATTAGAGATTTTTTGATAGAATATTGTTGCATGGATACTAGTTACAAGAGATGGAAGATAGCTTTGCATAGACCTAAGAATGAGCAAGGTCAACTCAGAAATTTTTTGACTAATGAAACCCCTCCATTTCATATAGATTTGTTTGAAGAATACTTCCAATATACCTACTACTCAGCTGGTCAAGTCTTGGGAATTGAGGTTCCACCACTTATGTCTATTGCACCAATGGTTATAGTAGCTGATATACAAAGAAAAGATGCTAGGTCAT
>VDFB02358134.1:61155766-61223078 GCA_007258455.2 Sequoia sempervirens
AGCATCATTTGTTTCATGAGACTTCATCATCTAGAAATAAGTTGAGACTCGTTATAGGTGTATCCAATCTAAAAATTTCCTATTTATATTAAAGAGATAATATCTAAAAATTTAGCAAAATACAAAACAAGTGTTTTCTTTCAAATTTTTCATGTTTTTTTCCTTTGTTTTCCCTCTCTTCTTCAATTGTCTATGTTATAGTTCATTTTTATCAACTAATTGGTGAATTTGAATTGCATGCTAGGAGGAAGATCTCAACAGTATGGTTTAGAAAACAAAATAGTTTCAAACATGGATATATATATATATATATATATATATATATATATATATATATATATATATATATATATATATATATATATATATATATATATATATCGTAACCTCAAGTGGATTGATAGTGAAGATAAGTTCATTTTTATTAACAAATTGCCTAATTTGTGAATTGCACTTGGGTTTTATCAACTAATTGGTGAATTTGAATTGCATGCTAGGAGGTAGATCTCGACAATATGGTTTAGAAACCAAAATAGTTTCAAACATGGATATATATATATATATTTTGTAACTATGGATTGGACAGTGAAGATGAGGCTACTAATGTTCCTGTTCCAAAGTGGAAGTGGGGAGAAAATGGAACCCTCTTCCAACAAATTTGACTTATCTACTTGGGCTTTGTTATCTAGGTGAATCATTTATAAATTATGTGATCTTGGGTTGCAATCCTTCACTTCAAAGATTTGTATAAGGCAGTTGTATTGTACCTAGGTTTCAAAACATAAATTTTGATGTTGTAGTCACTTCATTTTTGGGGTTATTGGCTGGCTAATAGACTACGATTCTTTATTTTTTAAAAACTAAAATTAAATGTTTCTAATTACAGACCAAAAGTCCACCTGTCTCAACCTCCAAAAGATGCTAAAGTTTAGGATAATTTTTTATTCTTTTTGAAGATTAATTCCTTTCAAATTAAGATAAAGTAGGCATTGAAACTATGGGAAGAAGAATTCATGCAACATGATGGTAACTAAGTGGTATAGCACTTCAAAATTTTCAAGGAAGATCCCATGTTCAAATTTTAGTTGGTCCATGAAGAATCAAAAAATTGAACCCTAAATATTGTTCTTCACTGGCAAAAAAAAGTTCTCAATGTTAGAGGCAAAGTACACTGACACATTTTCCAAAGCTCCCAAGATCAAATCCTTACTTGTCCATAGAATTTAATAAAATTTAAACCCTCAAAATTATCTTTCTCTAACCAAAAATACATGTACCAAATGGTAGCGTACCCGAGAATCTTAACCAAACATCCAAAATTTGAGGCCTAGCTGATTCATAGAAAAAAATAGAAATTTAATCTTAAAAACTATCTAGCACTAGTTAGAAAGATATTGTCAATGTCAACTTGCATAGGCTCAACTAGTGAAGATACTCAGCTCATATAAAGCCAACTAGGGTTCTATTCTTACTAAATGTCATGAGAAATAGACACATGGTTAGGCTTCAGTAGTCGAGATATCATTGAAATCAATTTCCCCAAAAACTTATACGTGTCTACTTAAACCCAATATTGATTTGATACACTAGTTGTCTTGTTAGATTCTAGATTAAAAAGCTCATCCCTCTATAGTCCACACAACATTAAAGAGTTTATGGATAGAAACTATATACACCATTAAAGAAGAAAAGAAAAAAGTCCTAAATTATGAAATTCATAGAGAATTCTGGAGCCCTTAATTGACTTGGAGTTTGATATGTAGCCAACACCATGCTCATGCTCATCCTCCCTCCACTCTTTCATTGTCATACAAATTGTTAGTCTTCATCTCTCTTGTCAAACTTGAGTATGAAAAGAGGAGGGTTTTAATCAAAGGGAAATCTCCAAAGCAAACATTTTTTTCTCAGATGGTTTCGAACAATGTTAACCTTGTAAATGGTAAAAATGAATGGAAAATATTAGAGGGATGAAATCATTTCTATCATTTCCTGAGGATTTTCAACCGTTGATAGCCAAAAACAGGTTGGGTCTTCTCAAATTGGATACGCCTTTGGCATAAATAACTTATTTAATTAATATTTCCCCTTTCCCTAAAGTTCCTAAAGTTCCTAAAGTATTTAATTTTATAATTAAATACTTTACCTTTCATCCTTTCTCTAAATTAAACAAATACTTCAATTTATTTAATTTGGTCATTTAGCCTTTTAGAATTTAAATCAATTTTAAATTCCTCTTTTACTCTCTCCTTGTCACATCATCCATAACCTTCTTCTAATCTAGATTAGTCTAATTAATCCATGATTAGGATGTGCACACCTTTTGTCAAGATTAATGTCACATCCTCCACATCTTCCAAATTGCTTCTAATCTTCCATTAATCTTCTTAATCACCTGTTTGCACAACCTTAATCTAATCCCCTTGCTACATTTATCATACCTTTTGGTCAACCTTCACAATTTCCACATTTAGCCTAGATCTTCTTCCCCATGTGAATTCAAAATTCACATTCATCCCTCCAAGATTCTCCTCTTCTCCATGCAAATTTTTTGGAGTTCTAGAACTCCTCACTTGTCACATCACTCACATGTGGACAAGTACTTACCTTTTTGAGAACCTTGTTTTATCCCCAAGGTACTCCCAATCATTTCAATTTAAAATTCACATTTATTTCCCCAACCACTTGTCTCTTCCCCATGGAGATTTTTGAGGAATACTAAAATTCCTCATATGTCACTTTCCTCCCATATGGGAGCAAGAAATTCATTTTTAAGGAAATCTTCTCCCAATCCCAAGGTACTTGCAAGTACCTCCACCTCACATGTCCCTTTTTCCAACTCAATTGTCCTCGAGACTCTTCATCCTCTACATGGAAAGACGTGAGGGCTTGTGAGTCCTTAACTCACCACAACCCTTCATCTTGCCCATGTTGGAAAAATCTCAAATGTTCAATTCTCTAGAGAAATCTCCCTTAAAATGGAATATTTTCTATCAATTCTCTCATTAGGCATTCAAGCTCTAGCTCTCACACTTGCATTATTACACTCACAAACCTCCATTGTTGCATGTTTTGAAGCTTTCATCTCTTGCACTTGCATTAATATATCCAAATACCCACATAGTTCATTGCATTCCTAATCTCACCTAGATCCTTTTGCATCCATTTTTACCATTTTGATATCAAGGAGCACACATAATATAAACCATCAAAGGGCCAACCAAGGAGCAACTCTTACAAGGTATAAATCTACTTTCCTTATCTTTATTTTGTTTGAGTTTAACGTAGCCCTATCTTGAGGTGTTTTAGTGTTGTTTCCTTCATTTTGGATTCTATTTTGCATCACTTAAGATAGGTAAATTATAGAACTCATTACATTTCTGCCACGCTTGGCGGGACCCACATATAGGTCTTTTTTCTTTTATGTATGTTGTTTTTTGATATTTTGTAAGTTCGGGTTATACAAAGGTGAACCTACCCTGAACAGGGGTGAACCTTCCCTGAATAGGGGTGAACCTTCCCTAGGATAGGCAAACTTTCCCCAAGACAGGCAACCCCGACTTGAACAGAGGTGACCCTGCCTTGTAGACTCGCCCATCTAAGAGACAACAGAAAAATTTACTCACTATTTTTTACACAAGGGTGAACCTACCCTGAATAGGGGTGAACCTGCCCTGAATAGGGGAAAACTTGACCCAAACAGAGGCGTCTGCGAGGTAAAATAGATGTATAAAATTTAATTCTAGAGTCTCTTTTCTAATGTTTTGGTTAATACTGACCCCTTAACTCGTCTTGTTGGTGATTGTGTAAGATTTTACTAATATTTTGTGTAGCTATCTTGTGCTTGTTGAAGATTAGAGGATAAACTACTAACACATTTCTTGCAGGATGATCAATCTCAGTATTGTTTGTTTAATTTGTTTATCATTTTTGCTTATTAATCTAGGAACATAGTTTTAAGTAGGGGAGTCAAATATATTGTGTACCATGTTTTTAAAGTAATCTATTGACGTATCCAATCCCCTTGTGCCATTTGGAAATCTTGGGTGATGAGAAATCATAGCTTACTTTTTCCTTTGTGTTGCCCAAGGGGCACTATATTGTTTAAAGCTTTCCCCTTGCACTTCCTGTGAGCCTGGGGAGTAGCCGAAAATGGTGAGTGTTCTCTTTTCTATGGGACCTGTTTAGGGATTTCATCACCCCAAGGGATGATCCCAACCATGCATACTATCGGGGTATACAATGGGGGGAGAGCCAAAGTTGTACCCCAACCCAGTAACATTGTGTCTAGTGTTAGAACTGTAAAATTCTAAATAATTTCACAAGTTTTTTATTCCCCTGAGTCTCCAAATGAGTCCTCACCATTAAATACAAAGGCCATTCTTCACAACATTTTGCTCACATTTTTGCCTCGTAGTCCCATAAAATCCATCTAGGTCTGAGTATTTCACATAATCGTCGATATTGGCGTGAGGTTATCATGGTCTCCCCGACCCATAATGCTTTTTTATTAATATATGTCTATTGTTGCCTATCAAAAAGACCTCAGGGATGTCACATCGATAAAAATTTACCTAAAAGCACCTCTTGGCAGGACATTTTCATTGTCTCAGTGACTCAAAAGGATTATTTTTGGCCAGACAAAGACTTCAGGTTGAGGTCTTACCGATTGCATTATGTCTCAGCGACTAGCACATAGAACGATGTATCTACAAGAGTTGTGTCTTCGGTATGTAGTCTCATCGAATGGGGTGTGTCATGTTGACCAGTAATAAGGATATACATTTCGGCCAGACTAAAGATATTCGGCATGTGGTCTTGGCGAGATCTTATTGTCTCACCAACCGGCGATAGAAGGAGCATGTTGGTGAGATATTTTTCACCGAGGTGAGGTCTCAGCGAATTTGTAGTGTCTTGTCGAATGACAATAAAGATATACATCTTCGTAAGACTAATGTGCATCTGAGTAAAGTCTTGGCGAGTGCATCGGGTCTCATCAACAATGTGCAGGAAAGTTCTATCAACAGTTTTCGGTGTGAGAATGATATTGTCATGGCGATCAAAAGCAAACTTAAGAAGACTTTTTGTGAGACATGACGTATCTATGGGATGTCTTCCCAACAACAGAATGTTACAACGACCCACATGAGACAAAAGAACACATCTTGACGAGACAAAGGTATCTATGGGATGTCTCCCCAACTCCATGGGTCACAACGAATTGCGTGAGGTGAATGGATTTCTTTCGGCGAGACATTTCTCGAGGAATGTTTCGGCGAGTGCTTAGCAGAGCCTGAATGCATACTGTTGGCTGACATTTACAATGCAAAGCGATGTGTCTTTTTAGACACAAATGTATAAATATCCATTTTCGATTGTAAAAAAGATAGAGATTAGAGATTAGGTATAGTAGATAGATTAGAAATCAATATAGTAGAATAAAATTCTCAGATCAAAGACTATGATGCATGATTTCAAATGGAGATTTCAATGAAAATTAGTTGATGTGGTGGTTCATTTCTAGTGTCATTTTTTTGTTGTACTTATTGAAAGTATTATTAAAGTTGTCTCCAAGGTTGGCTTTTCTAGTTATTTAAATTGGTATAACAAGTTTATATTTAGTTTATCAGTGCACATTTATTGTATTTGTGTTGTTAATTAATTGGTTCTTTCAAGAAGGGATTAAATCCTTTTGATTAATCATAGTAATTAGGGATGTTCATCTAGATCATTGAGAAGACTTTGTAATCGCAGTCTTGCATGTTTATACAAGTTATAAACAAAACATATGCCAAACAATTTGAGTGTTCTCTAGAAATACGTTGCCCATTTCTATTTCATTTGACTCCGCATACCCAATAAGGCACTAGTCTCTACATTTCACCATTCAGATTCATTCATTTTCTTTACATCTATTAACTGAACATATTAGGTTTTAGTTTTAATGTTGTATATAATTTATACCAAATTTAGTTTTGTTTGTCCACTCACCTCTGCCATTGTGGGAAAAAAATTTCAAGAAAGATTAGCACATTAAGTCTTCTTCATTCATATAGGTACACCTGCCTAGGCCTAGCAGCACCTAAAGAGTAGAAAGCTTAAACCATTTGGCTTTGTCTATTACCCTAAAACATACCAAGAGATTGGCAGCCTCTTGAGGTATTCTTACCTGTGTTTTTGAGAGCTAATAAATTGGTGACTCTATTGGGGAATTAACTCAGAATCTGCACCTTGATCATAGAGTCAGAAATCCTAAATAGACTATGTTGGGAATAAAAAGTAACAATCTTTTCTCACTTTCTAGAAAGTGAGTGGCAACTCTAATAAAAATAATGCAACATGAATGGAAGAAGATCTCAATACAGGGGAGGTGATATTGGGGCTCATATTGGTAGCAGTAAGTGGACACACAAAGATGATAGGGTTGATAAGGTTAAAAGGATAAGTGAGGACATGGGCATGACGAACAAAGACAAATCATCAATACCACATGGTGAAACATATGACTATTTTGATACATGGAGAGATAATTCAAGTGCAGAACCTTGTACCCCAGAAGATCAAAGAAATCCTTTTTACAATCCTCAAAAATAGGCAGAGTGGCATGCTAAATTTGAAGCTGAACAACTCAGATGTCAACACGAATATGATCAAAAAATGGAGGGTAACCAAAATGATTCCAATGATCATGAGACTCCTCAAGAAGATTATGAATCTTTAACTTATGAAGAAGTAAAAGCATGGTTTGAATCTCAAAGAAAGGAAAGAGAAGAACAAGAGAAAGCCCAGATGATACAAGAAATGAGAGAATTCAAATTATAGAAAGCTCAGAACATTACTCAGGCAGTTGGTTGCTCCCCAAAGTATGTACCACCTCATAAGCAGGGTAATCATGGTGCAGGGTCTTCTGATCCACCAAGGGTCCCTCACCATCAAGTAGGGAATCAATGCAAATATCCAAACCATCTACCACATATTCCCTCACAATATACAAATATACAGCCACCTCATGGTCAGTATTATATCCCACAACATAATACATAATACAATAACCCTATGTACCAATATCAACATTCACCTAAACCCCCCCATCAATACATAACAATGATCAAACAATTCGACCTGATAGGGTTTCAACGACACCCTTACCCTATGGATAGTAGCTGCAAAAGTCTGGTTCCTAAGTTTATAGGGAGTAGTGCAATTTCTACTGAAGATCATTTGGGGAGTTTTAATGCTTTCATCAAAGACTTGGATGTGCCATATGAAGATCTACATATGAGGCTATTCATGATGTCACTCATTCGTGAAGCTAGGGATTGGTTTAACAACTTACCAATAGCTTCTATTGATTCTCTCCAAGGATTTCAGGATTAGTTTCTTAAGAAATATGGAAATCTGTCTACACCAAATTGGGCTTCCCATAGGTTCATACAGATTCAAAAAAAATAGAACTTGCAGCAATATGTATGCCAGGATCAACAATTTGAAGAAGAAGAAGATGAGCAAAGTACATCTTGGAACCAACAATCTGAAAAATGATGAATGTGCCAAAAATATTTGGAAGGTCCTTCTTGACATAAGAATAAATAAAGGAGAATCTGGGCGTTCTTTGATTTGTAGAATGTTAGAAATTTGTATGCAAATGCCTATGAATTACAGGCTCCATGAACCGAAGTTCATTTAGCAGTTCATAAAAGTGTATGAGCCAAACCCAGTTTATTGGCCTGAATCATGGATTCTAGTTTCTTTTGATCAACTAGATGAATGGACTGATATTGTAGATAGGAAAAAGTATGGAGACAATGGTAACATCATTGTTGAAGAAAGAGACATTGAAGTCCGGTATTGATTGGTTCATATATGCATGTGATATTGAAGATATGAGTCATATTCCAATGTCATTTCCAAAAAGTGATACCGAAGAGGTGCAAAAGGTTTCAGACTTGTTTGTCTCAAACACTGTTGATATGACAAAAAAAATTTCTCATGACAAGCACTCTGATGGTGAAATTTTAATACAGCTGGGAGAATGTTTTATAATTCATAACAGTGAGAAAGATAATGAGAAATTTTTCATTGAATATGCATGTACTTTGTATGTTAAAGATAACAGAAATTTGTCCCATGATGGAGAATTTGAATTACAGAATGGTGAAGGGAATTTGGGCCAAGCTAAGCATGATGATTCTCTTAAAACTTTCAATAATAGTGATAGGGAAGATTGCATGAATATCTTCAAGAAGAATATGATGAACTCAAGGAAAAACCAAGTGTTTGAGAAAGGAAAGTATGGGCCTTTCTTTTGGATGGACTTGAGCCATCATTTATGGTTTGAATTTCAGACTGTAACAGTTCAAAATTGATGAAGTTGAAATACAGAGGATTAGGGGTTGCCAGTGCATGGACAACTCTTGACAATCCTCTTAAAAATTCTTTTCCATGCACATTAGTTTAGGGTTTTCTTCATCTTCATTTTGCATTCATGTCCATTTCCATTTTTCTTGTTGATTCATCATCTTGAGTTTGGTCTGCTCACCTAGAAATCTAGATCCTTGCAATGATTTCACAACCATTCATCCCCAGATGGAGCCACTATTAAAACTATAAAATTTTGAATAATTTCACAAGTTTTTTATTCCCCTAAGTCTCCAAATTAGTCCTCACCATTAAATACAAAGGCCATTCTTTGCAACATTTTGCTCACATTTTTGCCTTGTAGTCCCATAAAATCTGTCTAGGTCTGAGTATTTCACATAATCATCCATATCGGCATGAGGTTATCATGGTCCCCTCGACCCATAATGCTTTTTTGTTAATATATGTCTGTTGTTGCCTATCAGAAAGACCTCAGGGATGTCACAGCGATCGAAATTTACCTATAGGAACCTCTCGGCAGGACATTTTCATTGTCTTGGCGCCTCAAAAGGATCATTTTTGGCTAGACAAAGACTTCGGGGTGAGGTCTTACCGATTGCATTGTCTCAGCGACTAGCACATAGAACGATGTATCAGCAAGAGTTGTTTCTTCGCTATGTAGTCTCACCGAATGGGGCGTGTCTTGGTGACTAACGATAAGGATATACATTTCGGCTAGACTAAAGATATTCGGCATGTGGTCTTGGCGAGATCTTATTGTCTCACCAACAGGTGATAGAAGGAGCATGTCGGTGAGAGATTTTTCACCGGGGTGAGGTCTCAACGAATTTGTAGTGTCTTTCCGACCAACAATAAAGATATACATCTCAGTAAGACTAATGTGCATCGGAGTAAAGCCTTGGCGAGTGCATCAGGTCTCGACGAAAATGTGCAGGAAAGTTCTATCAACAGTTTTTAGTGTGAGAATGATATTGTCATGGCGATCAAAAGTGAACTTAAGGATACTTTCGGTGAGACATGAGGTATCTATGGGATGTCTCCCCAACAACAGAATGTTATAGCGACCCACATGAGACAAAATAACACATCTTGGCGAGACAAAGGTATCTATGGGATGTCTCCCTGATTCCATGGGTCACATCGAATTGCATGAGGTGAATGGATTTCTTTTGGTGAGACATTTCTTGCAGAATGTTTCGGCGAGTTCTTAGCAGAGCCCAAATGCATACTGTTGGCCAACATTTGGAATGCGAAGTGATGTGTCTTTTTAGACACAAATGTATAAATATCCATTTTCAATTGTAAAAAAGATAGAGATTAGAGATCAGGTACAGTAGATAGATTACAAATGGATATACTAGAATAAAATTTTCAGATCAAAGACTATGATGCATGATTTCAAATGGAGATTTCAATGAAAATCAGTTGATGTGGTGGTTCATTTCTAGTTTCAATTGTCTGTTGTACTTATTGAAAGTATTATTAAAGTTGTCTCCAGGGTTGGCTTTTCTAGTTATTTAAATTGGTATAACAAGTTTATATTCAGTTTATCAGTGCACATTTGTTGTATATGTGTGGTTAATTAACTAGTTCTTTCAAGAAGGGAATAAATCCTTTTGATTAATCATAGTAATCAGGGAAATTCATCTGGATCATTAAGAAGAGCTTAGTAATCACAGTCTTGCATGTTTATACAAGTTATAAACAAAACATATGCCAAACAATTTGAGTGTTCTCCATAAATACGTTGCCCATTTCTATTTTATTTGACTCCGCATACCCAATAAGGCACTAGTCTCTGCATTTCACCATTCAGATTCATTCATTTTCTTTACAACTATTAACTAAACATATTAGGTTTTAGTTTTAATATTGTATACAATTTATACCAAATTTAGTTTTATTTGTCCACTCACATATGCCATTGTGGGCAAAACATTTCAAGAAAGATAAGCACATTAAGTCTACTTCATTTGTATAGGTACACCTACCTAGGTCTAACAACACCTAAAGAGTAGAAAGCTTAAACCATTTGGCGTTGTCTATTACCCTAAAACGTACCAAGAGATTGGCAGCCTCTTGAGGTATTCTTACTTGCGTTTTTGAGAGCTAACATCTGGTAGAGCGTCAAACCTAGGGTGATACCTAGATAGATGTGAAGAGTTTGTCTGATCCTTCAGTACATCGTTCAGGTTCCTGACTCACGCTTGTGATGAGCTATGTTCATGGTTGTGCCTCACGTATTGAGTGTATATTAAGGACTCCCTAGTTGCCTTGTTCAACCTTTGTAGAGGACTATGGTGGCCATACTCTTCATACTAATCTTAGGATTGTGTTGTTTGAACTATATTTTTTGTGTGAAACCAATGAATGTCTATTGAGTCAAGTGAGCCTTACCTTCTGCGTGTTGTTTGTTGTGTTTTTGGTCCTTTTCCTTAGCTATTTTCACCTAATTCAAGTTCAGGTTTTTGCACAAAGGCAAACCTGCCCTGAACAGGGGCTCGAACCTACCTTGAATAGGGGACAACTTGCCTTTTGTCTTAGTCCTTTCTCAACCTATTTCTATCCAAATTATCTATCTTTTTACCAAATAGGAAAACCTTCCCTGAACAGGGGTGAACCTGCCTTCTGTCTTAGTCATTTCTCAACTTGTTCCTATCAAAATTGTCTATCTTTTCACCAAACATGCAAACCTACCCTCAACAGAGGTGAACCTGCCTTAAATTGGGCAAACCTGTCACAAGTTGGGTGACCCTATCCCAAGTTGGGTGAATTTTCACCTTGAATATCCCATTTTTCCATCTGTTCAATCATTCTGAGTACATGTTTACTCATTTCAAGCATCTGTTTCCTCATTCCAAACATCCATTTACCCATTCTGAGTACCCGTTTACCCGTTCTGAGCATCCTTTTTCCCATTACAAGCATCTTTTTCCCATTTTGAGCCTCCATTTCCCCATTTTGAGCATTCGTTTCCCCATTCTAAACATGTGTTTCCTCGTTCCAAACATTTGTTTGCCCATTCTGACCATCTGTTTACTTGTTTTGAGTATCTATCTCCTCATTTTGAGTACTCATTTACCCGTTTTGAGCCTCCATTTCCCCATTTTGAGCATTTTTTTGCTCATTTTGATAGTCCATTTGGTCCTCTTTACTGATTTAGAAAAGTCTGAAAGCTCACTTAGGTGATCTTGACCTAAACTTGGGTGAACCTGACCTCTAGTTAGGCAAACTTGACCTCCAAATAGGTGAACCTGACCTCCAACTAGGCAAACCTGACCTCTAGTTGGGTGGACCTAACCTCCAGATAGGAAAACTTGACCTCTAGATAGCTAAACCTGACATCTAATTGGGCGAACCTGACCTCCAGATAGGCAAACCTAACCTCTAGTTGGGTGATCTTTCCCCCTATTTGGGTGATCCTGCACCTTGGTTAGATGAGTCTGATCTTTATTCAGTCATTCTACATCTTTTGTTCACCTCTAATTTGCATATGCATCATCTGAATCATATAGGTACATCATAAAGCATCTCTAGGTTGCATATCCCTCACCATTTTCTCAATCCAAATCCTCTAAACTTTGTTTGAAGTTGTTATCCAAATTGACGCAGGTGTCTGAAAATTGTTCGTCATCCTACAACATCTACTTATGATCGCCATCCATTTTGAGTCAGTCATCATCATTTGGCCCTATCAATCCACTTCCATTTCAAGTTAGATTCAATTCTGCAATCATCTACCCATCCTTAATCAAATCAATCAACACCTTCAGTCACCTAGGGTGATCTCTGAACATAGTTTAGAATCCCTTCCATCATCAAATCTTACCCAATCATCTGAACTTATCAGTCATTTCATCAACCAAACTTATCCAATCTAATCCAATCTAATCCTTATTCAATCATCTAATTTATCAATCCAATCTAACCTCATCCTTATCAAATCATCCAATCAGCTGATCCATCATCCAATCAATCCTTCAATTGTCATTTAGATCATCTCTGCATTGCACCTAAAATTTTAACCACATCTTAATCACATAGTAGTTTTGTATTTTCATGCCCATTGAGACTCAATCACAAGCCAAGAAAAAAATGGGAGAACAACAAGACCAAGGTTCCCAGCTAAACATCCCATAAGATCCTAACATTGCAAATACCACACAAGATTCTAACAATGGTGCAAATATCCCTCATGATCCCCATAACGGTGCATCGTCACACTCCAACACTAATGTCCAAAACACCTCACTTCCCAAAGATGAAAACATGGTCAATCTACCTAAAGTTACTGTTTATGAATACCTAAGAAATCTTCCTAATGTTCAAATAAAAGATTTCCTCCTCAATGAGCGTGGGGATGAAATTCTCGCTACTTTGATCATGAAAGGAGTCAAACCACCACCCAACTTTAATATGCCACAATATACTGGCGCCAAGACTCTTCCTGCACCTCAAGATCCACAGACCTCACAAAATGTTCCAAGAAATTTGTATGTTCCCAAAGGTCCACCTATAGAGAATTAGTATCATCCTGAGTTCAGAAATGTCGTGATACACCAAGTCACCACTTATCCTTGCCTCTCATCTGTTGCCTCTATTTCACCATTTGATCCTAATGATCCCTACGCCTATGGCATGCCACAAAATATTCCACCTACTCCACAACTTCCACCTTAGCATCTTGGTCAACCACCCATCAATATTGGGGGAATTCCACTTCTTGCATTGGTGCCACCTCCAGTACCTACACCTATTGTTAATCTACTACCGCCACCTCAAGGTAATATCCCTTTGTTTCAACAGTCTCCCGTTAATCCTCATCAATCCACTATGATGCAAGCACCACCAAAACACACTGCTATCCCTTTGAAAGCACCACCACAACATGATATTGTTGCTGCTATTTCATCTCAATCACCCTATCAACAACCTCCATAATAGAACATCACAATCGCACAACAAAATGTCACAATTCCACAACAAAATGTCACCATTCCACAAAAAAATGTTTCAATTCCTCAACAAAAAACTAGCATTCCTACACAACCCCAACATCAAGTCATGCAAACTGCATCACAACCACCGCAACCACTCCATAATTCTTCTACAATAGTCCCACAACAACATATCCCATCTCGTCCAATTTATCAGTAGCCACCACAACAACAGCCATGAATTCAATAGAATCCTCTCATGCAATATATTTACCACCCATTTAGTACATACACTACTTATGCTACTGTGTCCAATTGTAATCAAAACATTCATATGACTGCTTAGAACCCCCTGTGGACTCAACCGCCTCCATACACTAATCCTCTGCAATCGCACACAAACCCATACCAACAACAGTCTAATCCACAACAACCTCCATACATCATGCAACAAATCAATGTTGCATACAATTACCTATCCAATCCATACTATGCTCAACACTAGCCTTTATACCAGCAAGATGCTTCATCCACATCCTATACGCAACAACAACCACCTTATCAACAAGGTCCTCAATCCACCTCTTACTATTAGCAAGCACTTCCTTACTAGCAAGGGGCTTCCATGTCAGTACTATCAAGTTGCTACACAATACCAGCAAGGTGCACCATCAACTTCATACTATTAACAGTAACCACCATACAAACAAATGACTTCCACCTCTTACCATCAAAATCCATCATCCTCCTATTTGCCTTACATTAATACTCAATCCTCTTACGCCAATTAGTACCAACAAATGCCTCCATATACACCTTAGCCTACTTTTGACCTAGCTATTTTTGTATCGTCCTCATCATATCAGTAGTATCCTCCATACAATCATCCTAGTTTATCCAATCTAACTCCCACAACGCCTATCAATCAAGATCTGGTAGAAGTCAAATTTGTGTTAAGGGAATAACAAGCTGGGACAAGAAAATAATCATTCAAGTTTGAGGAAATTTGTCCTTATCTGTTTGATCCCTCTATTTCATTAGTTCCTTTCCCAAGGCATTTCAAAATACTCAAATTTGATAAATATAAAGGAACCAAAGACCCTAAGGATCACCTTCAAGAGTTCTACGCCAACTGTCAAGAAGTCATGCATAATGACAATTACCTCATGAGATTGTTCCCTAGGAGTTTATAGGGAATAACTCTTGATTAGTTTATGGGTCTCAATAAATGATCTATGAATTCCTTTGCTTAGCTTTTAAAAGAGTTTGTCTCCCACTTCTTCAATCTGGCTAGACCTCCTGAAGGAAAATTAGTGGGAAGGAGAAACCTTTGCGAGCTATCTTCAAAGATGGTGAGCCCTAGCCAGTCACATGAAATCACCACTAAGGGAAAAGGACATGGTCACTTTGTTCATCGAAAACTCCAATCCAGACATGGCCCATAACTTCAGACTCCATTGTGTCACAACCTTTGCTGAAATTATGGAGAAAGGTCCTATCCTTGAGAGAGCCCTCATTGCCAAAGGGCTAGTCAAAATCTTTAACTCTGATAGAGAGAAATCGTCTGGAGATAATCCTCATTATTAGACCAAAAATAAAAATACTATCAATGATGGTGTCACTGACACTAAACACGTTCAAGTGGCCAATGCTTCCTAGAAGCAATAATATCCTCCTCCTTAGTAGTCAATGCCTAACACCATATTAGTGCCTCAAGGGGCATCTCATCCATCCCAACAACCCAATCAAAACAATCAACGGGATAACAAGCGTCAATTCACTCAATTAGGAGAGCCCCTAAGTGTCATGTTAAATAGGCTTATGCAAGCTAACTACTTGATCACATATCATGTGACCAAGCCACTTGATGAATCCAAGCCCAAACCAAATTGGTTCAAAGAAAATGAATATTGTGAGTTGCATAAGATTAAAGGGCATACATTGAACAAGTGTTAAGGTATGAAAACATACATCCAAGATTTTATAGATCAGGGATACATACATGTGGATTCCAACATGACACCCTCGTCCAATGCTCAGTTGCAGATATATCAGAATTCCTTCCCTAAACATAACCAAGGGCCTAATACATCAAACTCAAATCTAGGGCCTAGCAATAGTAATGATGAAAATTACAACACCAACAACATCAGTTATAGAAATGTCCCATTCAATTACCAAGGTATTGTCACGCATATTGAACAAGTGGAACCATGTGTATCTATGATACACATAAAAGAAAAAGATCCACAATGTTCTATCACCACTCGTTGAACCTGCATCATAGTCCCTAGAGCCTCCACATCCACCCAACCCCAACCTGGGAATTCTCAATACAACATTCTTGGCCATCTGGGAAAGACTTCGACATAGATATCTATTCTAGACTTTCTTAATTCTTCTCATGCACACAAAGAAATCCTAAATAAGGCCTTATGGGACACCCAATATCCTAATGAAATAGACCTTACATAATTTCAAGCATTGGTAGGGCACCTCTCCATAGCCTATCAACTAGGTTTTAGCCATTGACTCTAATCATAACTGTCCCCCCCATCTAGAGGTCCTGGTAAACCATCACAAAGTAAAAAGGGTCTTGGTAGATAATGGTTCTTCCCTAAACCTTTGTACATTGAAATTCATAAAGCAGGTAGGATACACCCATGCTGATTTAAATAATTAGGTCATAACAATCAAGGTGTATGATAATGCAAAGCATGATTCTGAAGGAACAATATGTCTTCCTATCTAGGTTGGTCCAGTTGTGCACTATACTACTTGTCATGTCCCTGATTTGGAACTCCCATATAACCTCCTCCTTGGCCATCCATGGATTCATGCCATGCAAGCCATTCCATCTACATACCATCAATGCCTAAAATTCCCATTCAATGGGGTAGAAGTTACCATACACATGGATCCCCAACCATTTGAATATTATTGTGCATTAGCAGCTTCTTTTCCTCATTCCAACTATTGTCTTGGAGTGGAGATGGGACCACCACATACATCATCCCAATCATCTACCACCGCATTGGCCACCACTTCATCTACTCCATCATCCACATCTGATTCCACCCTTACTAAAGTCTAGATCATTGACAAGGGATGTGGTGAATATGAGATGCACACAACTTTGAACGTGGCAACTATCCCACCCTCACCACACATGTATGGCCAACCTTCACAATCTACAATGAAACCAAAAGACAAGAGTATCACTTTGATCTCCAAGAACGTGGGAACTAGTACTTACTATTCTCCTGGGTTAAGACAAGATGTGCCAGAAGATGACATAAGCCAATGGGTTTACCTTGAGGAACCTAATCCCTCCCTTCCTTTGAAAGAATATTTCCAGGAGAACTATCCTTGGACCTCTAAGTTTGTAGAGAAGTATAATTATCAGGGGGGAGGCCTTGGTGCCAAAGAGCAAGGAAGGAAACACCATATTGAGGACAGAATAAGACCAAGATACTCAAGCTTGGTTAATGACACAAAACAAAAGGGACCTATAGAATCATCTAGTGCCTCTAACAATGTCAATGAGAGCAACAATCTCCTTGAAGACATACCAAAGGAGGAATCCATCATACACACATACAATGATGTAGATCACACTGACCTCTCTTCCATGTTTGACTTCTTACACATCTGCACCATTAGCCTATCCCTTAAATATCTTGAACTCATAGATTGGGACCTACATGGTAGCACACCTATCGATACCTTTCCCACAATGGATTAGTACATACATCTTATGGGATTGGGGGAAGATGATCACCCTAGCCATGAAAGTAAAAAGAAGCGAAATAAAAAAGGGACACCTAGCTAAAACCTCCTCGAGGCACTTCTTGGCCTAGAAAAAGTAAAAAAACAAAGGGTGTATCTAATAGTAAAAATCTCGATGAGGCACTAGAATATGGGGATGTTCATCTTCCCCTTGTAGGAACTCAGCTCTTTGAATGATCCTCCATCCTCATAGAAGAAACACAGGAAATAAATTTGGGAACTGAAGAGGATCCCAAAATTACATCTGTAGCCAAAGTACTATTAGAGGAAGAACATTCTACTATCACCAAGCTTCTCAAAGAAGGCGTCGTCAACTTTGCATGGACATATTTAGACATGCCAAGCCTTGATCCTTCCTTAGTAGTACATCATCTTGACGTACATCCGATGCTAAGCTTGTCAAACAAAAGCTTCAAAAAATGCACCCCCAAGTGTCTCTATTGGTTAACAATGAATTGGAGAAGCTATTGGATGCCGAATTTATAAGGCCCATTGACTATTCAGAATGGATCTCAAACATAGTTCCAGTAGCCAAACCAAATGATGTCATCCGAATATGTATAGACTTCTGTGACCTCAACAAGGCTTGTTTCAAAGATGATTTTCCTTTGTCGAACATTGACATGTTGGTTGACCTCATTGTAGGCCATGAGATGTTTTCTCTCATGGATGGCTTCTCTGGATACAATCACTAGTACACAAAGAACAATATATGACTAAATAAACTACTAAAAATTGCATATAAATGACTAAAGTCACTGACTATTAGTGGTTTATTTGTAGTCATTTATAACACCACTAAATTATGTTAAACAATTTTAGTCATTTATTTGATCATTGAATTTAGTCATTAATTTGGTCATTGTTTGGTGCGATTTGGTCATAATTTATTTAGTCATTTATTTAATCATATATTTGGTCATTAATTTTAATCATGTGACTATTTTAGTGGTTTATTTGTAGTCATTTATAACACACCAAATTTATGACTAAAATATTTTAGTCATTTATTTAGTCATTGATTTGGTCATTGATTTAGTCGATAATTTATTCATTTATTTAGTCATGGTAATGATTTGTTTAGTCATATATTTAGTCATTAATTTAGTCATATATTTAGTCATTAATTTAGTCATTAGCATTACTTTAGTCATTAATTTAGTCATATATTTAGTCATATATTTAATCATTAATTTAGTCATTAATTTAGTCATGTATTTAGTCATTAATTTAGTCATTACTTTATTCATATATTTAGTCATTACAAATCAAATCTAACTTAATTAATCCTCACAAATTTATGCATATAAACTTCAAATGTATATAGATATTCAAATGTTTAAAAAACACCATGAAATGAAGACTAAAATGCTTGAACAAATATGATTGATCAAAAAAACTCAAATAAAATTACAAATTAAGAATACAACACATGATTTATGAGTGGAGAAAAACCACTCTAAAACTTTACTTTATTAAGCCTCATTGGAAAATCAAAATCTCATTGGTGACATTCAATGTCTCAGTGACACTGTACAACTTACAAACACTATATAAACAAAATACTCATATTTTCATATACTTATACTATTTTCCCTTAACACAGTCCTTTTGGAAGGGGTAGGCTCCTATAGGGGCTTGACCCATTTAATCCTTGCAAATCCACAACTTCTTGCTGCTATTGGTTTCAGCTCCTCCAAAATCCTCCTCTTGGTATTCATGACCTTTTACTTCTCTAATTTGGAGATATAGCCTAAAATAAGGTTTCAAAATTTGCACATCAAAAACTCAAAAAAGTCAAATAATATAGAGGATAAAATTCAAACATTTTTTTTTCTTTTTCCAACTATGGCACCCTAAACTTAGGTGCTAGATATAGTGAATGTATTAAATTAGATATAACATCCATCAAAAACATATTTGGAAGTAGATTTTTATCAGATATTGTAGTTGCAAGTTCCACTAATTATAATAAAGATAAATATTTTTACCTTTCTGCATCAACTAATGCAATTCTAATAACTTTTAGAGGATCGACAATGCTAGCCTTTATCATATCAACATACTCACCTACAAGTTGGAACACAACATTAAACTTATTAATTAGACTCAACATCTAAGAAAGAAAAAGAAACTTCAAACATTATCAATTTAGTAAAAAAATCATCAATTTCAAAGATGAAAGTAGCCAATGCTTCACTCTCTACATCCTTTGCTACAATCAAAAGAGGCCTTTATTTGTGTGATAAATGCAACAAGAAATTATGTTATTTGTCAAAACTTGTCACTATGTACTTATGAAATCAAAATCATTTAAATTGTCAAACTAATCAACATGACTACCTAATTTCTTTCTATCACATACACTTTGGGTATACAAGATCATTGGGAATCCCAATTATTGAACAAATAAATTCAGCAACACAACAAAATTATATCTTAAGTAAAATGTAAATCAAATCAACATTACATGTCCCAGCTTATCAATTGATCTCAAATTGTATGTGTACACCTTTTTCATATAGCTTACAGACATCTACAATAGATATGCACAAAATGAATTTGGTGGAAAGACTTTAAAAACATTCAAGCAAATACAATTTGCCATCAATGCATAAGCAATACATCCCTATAAGAAATATTATACTCCCTCAATTAAATATTATACTCCCTACTCTATTGGGGGGAATTTACTTTATTGGCGGGACTTTGTTTGGAAAACCTAGATCACCAACATAATAGCTCATGTGAGAGGTCAATAACAACCTATTAACCCTACACATGGCACATGCATGCACAAAATAACAAAGAAAAATAAAGATCATGCATCACACAATAAGTATAAGACAAAAAAATTCCAAAAGAGTTGTGTTAGGACTAAAAAATAATCCCACATATTTTCATTAACATCTATTCATTTATCTCCTAGTCCTTACAAAATCTCACCAGACTCAATTTCATGATCTAGACAAATTATTGAGATTCGTTTAAAAAATCCATTTTTGTAACCAACATCCCCAAATAATCACATTCATGAAATCCATTAAAGTACTTTGATACCATTATGCTAACAATACTTTGTCAGTGGAACTCCCATCACCAGCCCACTGATAGCCTGATAGGGGCAATTCATATCTTTATATCGGTGTAATATCCTTACATCATCGTAGATTTGGCGCATCGGCGAAATGAATGATGAAGCTCCCCTGATAGCCTGATATAATCATGAGGTATCAAAGTATAACACTTGTCGGTGAAGTTGGGATGCATCGAGGTAACATTGTTTGATGTCTTATTGATAGATAGTAAGAAAAACAATTATCGGTGGAGAAGGTGGCCATCGGTGCAAAATGAACCAAGGTCCCAACAATATAGTGATGAATGATTACTACTAGTTGATGTCGCATCAAAAGCATCATCGAGATATTTAACATAAATGCTCTCCCTGATGACAAGATTGAAGCAGGTGGTATATTAATGAGCCAACACATAGGTGAATTGCACCACGAATTAATCATACAATTCGCATACACTAGAAAGGCTACGCTAAGGGAAGAAGTAGAAAGGACATAACTCAGAGCTCTCACACAGTGAAGCCAAGAGAAGAAAAAATTCATGTAAGTACTCCACTCTTAGCTAGAAAGTTACATTTTTTCAGAGTTTGCAATGGAAAAAAATGTGGAAAAACCTAAGGCAAAGAAACAAAAAATTGAAAAGAGGAATTTAAACCAAGACTTGATAGATCAGTGTTCGGGGTCAGGGCCAAGACCTAAAAGAAGTGTTCAAGCAAGTAAATTGTTAGATAAACATAGGGTCCTTGGGGATGTTTGGATGCCACACTAGGGCTATGAGATTTTTATGTATCACTACAAAATACAATTCATGTTTCAACCAGTTTGTAACCCATGGAGATTGAACTTAGGAAGACTTGTGATGCCAAACGTGTTCATCAATGTAGAATTAGTGAAAGCTCTGGCCAGTTGGTATAATGCCAAGAAAAGAACTATCCAATCACCAAATGGGGCAAATATGCTTGTTATCTCCCAAGACCTATTCTCTAATGTATTTCAGTTAGAAGGTCCCATGAACTTTCCATTCACCATTAGAGATTTTTTGATAGAATATTGTTGCATGGATACTAGTTACAAGAGATGGAAGATAGCTTTGCATAGACCTAAGAATGAGCAAGGTCAACTCAGAAATTTTTTGACTAATGAAACCCCTCCATTTCATATAGATTTGTTTGAAGAATACTTCCAATATACCTACTACTCAGCTGGTCAAGTCTTGGGAATTGAGGTTCCACCACTTATGTCTATTGCACCAATGGTTATAGTAGCTGATATACAAAGAAAAGATGCTAGGTCATTCGAGTATGAAAACTATTTGGAGAATTCCCTAAATCAAGGGCTTGAAAGAATAAAAAATAACACTGATTTCATAGATTTCAAACATTATTCCTTGTTAATGCATTTACTTTTATATGAGGGACATGCTAGAAATGTGTGGGGTAAAGAATTAAGAATCAAAGTCACAGATAAAGATGGAAAATTTAAACTTGTATAGATGTGGACTACACTATGGGATAATCGATGTGAGAGGTCTCACTATTTGTATTTTGAAGAATATTTTGTTAAACCACTAATGAAGTTGCTAGGCTATTCATTTGATCACAATTTATCCCCTAAGGTGTAGAGATTTTTGAGACCAAAGGAAAAAAACCCGAGAGGCAAGGTGAACCATAATTGGGGAGACTGGTATGCCTTCTCTGATTGCATAGTAATAAGGGTTTATGGATTTGAAGGGGTTCCACATTTGCTACCCCAAGTGGTTCCTAACAAGGTTGCTTATTTGGAAATAGTACGACAATTAGCAAGGTTTGATACTAAACATCTCAAGAGTCATAATAAACAATCACTCTTGCCTTGCACTCTTTGTTTTGGAGATTTCATAGTATATTCCATTGAAGGATATGAAGAAATTGATGCTAAATTAGCTCATTACAACCTTCCTCTTGGGTATGAAATAAAGAAATTTGATGCAAAGGGATTTATTCATCAAGAAAGATTAACTTAGAATTTGTTAGGGTATGAGCATTGGTTTACACTTGATGATATGATCAGGAACCAAGATGAAGCTCCCACGGGTGAAAGAATGGCTTCATATAATAAAGTTGTGCTTGCAGAGGAATGGAAGAGAAAGAATGTCCCATCATAAAGAGAATAATTTACTGATATACAAGATCCCTTGGCTAGGATTGAGTAGCTTATTGCTCATATGAATGAAATAGTAAAAGATGTGCCCTCATACATTTTTGATACATCTCATACGAGTTACACAGGATTGTAGGCTAAGGATGTGGAGCCTTTGGATCACATACCCCCATAACCCACCCCTAATGTATGTTTCTCCATTGACAATAGTGAAGAGGACGAAAGTGATGAGGAGAGTGATGGAGAGGAGCAACCAGTGGAACAAATAAAGCCCCCTCAGGAACTTATAAAATTTGAAACATCAAATGAGTTATCTAATGACATTAGGGTCAAGGTTGGTCATGAATTCATTTCTGATAATGATTTTGTTAAAAATCCTAAGTTCCAATCATTTGTCTATGAGTATAAGGGGAAGAAAATAAGACAAAAGGAGCAAGACATTACTCTTGAAAATGAAGTTGATGCCTTAAAAGAATCAAAAAAGGAAGTTGACAGGGAAATGCAATTCATCACTCCTAAAAGAGGTAGAGAAATACTTCAAGAGGTTGGGGTACTACTTCTACCAGGATGGAACATGAGCTCAACAATTGTGTTTGACAGTTTTAGAAAAAGAGGGGATACAATAATGAACTTATTAGAAGAAGCTAGTGATAAGATATATCCAGGGTCTAGATACAATCTAGATGAGGATTCCTTGCTTATTTGGTCACTATACCCTCATGAGAAGAGGCTGACAGTGATTGATAATCCTAATCAAGTATTTGAACACCTCTTGGTCAAAAGAGTTGCAGACACTAATCCCTTAGAAACTACAGAGCTGAATGTCAATGTGGAAAAATTCACTAGAGTACAAATTGAAAAATTGGTCAAAGAGAATGAAAAATTGAAAAAGAAGTTATCACATCAAATAGAGAACTCATATTCCTCTTCTACTCTAGAATTATATGCTCCATGGCTCGAACAAGATAAGAGAGTGTTAGATGCATTAGCTGATGCATCGTATTGGAAAAACTCCCATTTGAAAGCCCAAGAAAAGTGTAAAACACTAAAAAAGGAGGTGAAAATCATTAAGTACAATGTTGTGTCCAAGATAATCAAAGAGAGGTTCAATAAGCTAATAAAGCAAGCTATAATTTTTTGGGGTGTATTTAAGTAAATACAATCAACACTGGAGGAGAATGTCTAGTTATAAGGAAGAATGCTTGATAAAAAGAAGGAACTTCTGGGTAAACAGATCCTGAAAGACCAAACACTACAAAGATATAATAACTTGGTGAGATCCCACACCCAATATCAAAAAAGACTCGAAGAAGATCTCAGTTTTAATTTGGTTCCGACACTCCATGATGATACAGGGAATCTCCAAGAAAGGGATGATTTGAAAGAAAAATTTACAGAGTTTCTAACAACTCCATTGTAGGAGATCAATGATGAGGATATGGTCTTGCAAAATACTCATAAACAAATTGAGAAATTCATGTACATAGAGTATGATATGAAGGTGGTCATATCTAATGCTAACACTCATGTAGAACAAGGGTACATTGATCACCTCTCATTTTTCAATATGTTTATAAATCGGGTAGTGGATAATCCAGGCACAACTAAGCAATAGTCAGAATCAGTCAGTGGTAATGATGTGGACCCTATCATACAGTAAAAGCTTTGAATAGGTCTTAGATGACCACAG
Organism: Sequoia sempervirens; assembly: GCA_007258455.2. Classification (NCBI taxonomy): domain Eukaryota; kingdom Viridiplantae; phylum Streptophyta; class Pinopsida; order Cupressales; family Cupressaceae; genus Sequoia; species Sequoia sempervirens. The sequence continues at coordinate 61,179,772 of VDFB02358134.1, forward strand.
GATTTTACTCAAAGATTAATGGATTGATACACGTGTTTATGATTGTGTTAGTTTCTTAAGTTATGTTCAAAATCATGTTTTTTTATCAAGAGTCATGTCTTTTGGTCTGAAGCTTGTTGCCCCTCGTGTATATAAGAGAGACCAGGACCAAAAGAAGGATATAGGAGAAGATAGTAGGTGAATAGGGATAGATAGACAACACAAAGCTTCCATAATGTTTCCATTTCAAAAGACTATGTTGCAGATATGATTTTGAGGAAATCAATGAAGGATCTCTGATTTTGCGGCCTTATATTGGTATCAATTATTTGTTGAAAATATTTAATTATTTGGTTGTCTCCAGTTTAATATTTCCTTATTATTTAAATTGGTATCTCATGTATAGATTTAATTTATCAATGCACATTTTTTGTTCAATGGAGGAGCATCTATTTTCCTCAGACATGCAAAATTTGTCATGTTGCACTATATTTAGCAATTCTGCAAAACTTGACAAAAATGACCTGCAACAACTTTTGATAGTTTGCAATTTTACAACTTTTTTGCAACTTTGTCTCTTTTACCCAATTGACTCTAAAATCATCCTAATTCATAGTGAATGGTATCACAAGACCTAATTAACATAAAATGACCTCCTCAAATGCTAAAATGACCTACTAAGATGCAATGGCCTTCAAATTTGAAAATGGAAGCTTAGGTGCTCTTGCACCAACATGTATGCTATATGTGGGATCATAGACAAGGAACTTGAAGTCTTTGAAAAAATGGCTCAAAGAAATGTGGTCTCATGGACTACAATAATTGTAGGATATACACAAATTAGATTTTTTGAAAAGGCTTTAGAAACTTTAAAGAAAATGCAATTTGTAGGTTGTTCCAAAACAACCCATGGTGAATTTGGGATATATGTTTTAGAAGTCATTAAAGGGTATCTGGAAATGGTTTTATATCTTGTCTACAGTGCTTGAGGATTGACATTTTTTTGTGAAATTTGTCTAAGTGAGGTTGAATGGTGCTCCTGATTGCTATTAGGCTCCATGTTAGAGATGCCCATGGTAACAATAGAGACCTTTTTGGTAGATCAATATATGGATATTGAACCCACCATGCCGATCTACCAAGATTATGGGACCATTATCCAATCATCAAAAAAACAAGATCAAATCACTTAAGTGAAATATAACCTCGACCTATAACAATTCAATGAAATAATATAATAGAAAGGTGAAGGCAGAGGCAAAGTTATTGGCCTTCACATAAATTTGATGAACCAATTTTCCATTCACACAACTCAAGAACTCAACCAAGGTAGAAAAGAATTAAAAATCCAATGGGGGCAAGGAACCAATGCTTTGGAAAAGGATTTAGCCAACCACATAACAAGTGGGATCACATTGTACTAGATAAAGCTTATGCAAAATAAGGTAGGGGCAATCAGTTCCATTTTTTGTAATGTGGTAAGAGTCATACAGGTAACACTATGTCAGGTTAAGGAACTCCTCTTGGAGGTTCTAAATGATTTGCCTATTTTTTATAAGACTGTGCTGGAAGTGCCACCTGGATCATAGTTGTTTGGTGGGATTCCAAACCGAGACAATGAGGTGGAGTTGTGGAAATCTCATAGAGAGAAGCTACAAGCGACCATGATGATTTTACTAAGAAAATTTATATCAAAGTCTTTCTTAGTGTGGCTTGAGACATGTGCAAATGATATTCTCTCTACAGATAGGCTTGGGGGAAAGTATTTGCTTGATCTTGTTAAAGGTGGCAAGGAACTTGCAAAGAATGAGACATTGATCGGAGAAACATTAGAAATTCTGGATGCATTTGAAGGGAGCTTGGAGTGGATAAAAACAATTTTTGGTTCAAATGTTGAGTTTCCATGCCAATGCATGTGTGAGATTGTTTTGAAGAACTCAAAGAGTCTGTGGGATGAACTTTTTGAAACCTGTTTGTTAGTAGGATGAAAAAAATAATAGCTAATGGATTTGCAGATCTGTGTGAGAGAGTTAAGGTTGGTAAATGACTTGAAGTTACATCTCTAGAAAGTTACAAAGATGTTGAAACCCATTTGGAAAAAATAATTACTAGTGAGGGTTGGCTTGTCAAGAGAGGGGACCTAAAAAGTGTCAATTTACCTAGGATGAATTTTAGATTTATGATGACAAATGATGAAGACTAGTTTGGTCGCCTTAACACTTATTTTGGAACTAAGGCTAGTCAAATAAAAGATACCATAGATGAGGGGTCTAAGAATATTCTGTAAGACCTCCTAAATTTTCTTCATTCACATAAATCTCCTTCAAGGATAAATGATTTAGCACCTTATTTACAAGAGCAATGCTTCCATTTTATCTCAAAATTGATTGTTGAGATTGAAGAACATCTTGCACATCTTTTAGAAGCACTCTATCAAGAAATGAAAAATGAGGAGATGCCATTAAAAATGAACAAGGAGACACTAGAAATGATAGTTATAGTGGAAAGGGAACTTTTCCCAGGAAGGATTTTAGTTGCTCTTTGTTTTCATTCAACTTCCCTTTAACTAGTTCTTGGCTCGTCTCAACTCTAGTTTGTCAAGAACAAAGCTTCAGTTTGAGGGAAAGGATCTTCGACTCTCAGATATTCTAGTACTAATTTTGATTACCCTCTTCTAGATAGTTCTGGAAGACAAATACTAATGAGAGGGGTTGGCTTGAAGCCTAAACCATAGGATAAAAATAATAGCACTAAATTGAATAAACTGAGAAAAACTATGCACAATCTTTGTATCAAAGCCCATAGCATGTGGATATTGTGGATAACTTAAGAGCTTTCAGGAATTCTCATAAGAGATCTAAGGGAGGATGATTCTTTATCCATGACAACTCCTTTGAAGGCATGTATTCTCATTTGCATTGCATATTTTGTTTGTTTTGGCTTATGGAGTTGGTTTCATTTCCATGATTCATCTAATCACTGATCTCTTCTTGCATTTTTCATGAGATTTCTTCTAGTTTTGATTTAAGTCATCATTGTTTATATCTAGATATATTAAGAACTGAATGAGAATAAAGCATCTAGAGTAAAGACCTTCATTTGATTCTTTCAATCACTTCAAACTCTTTATTTCCCAATAAATGGAAAAGACTAACATGTGCCATTTCAATCCTTCCAGTCCATATTAATCAAGGAGATGTAATCTGTAAGTATGGGGAAAAGTATCAAAGGGCAGCCAAAAAGTTAGAGATTTTCATAGGGCCTATGAATCAGCTCTTGTTGTTTTTATATGAAAATATTGTTGTTTGGTTTCTATTTATAATATCTATTGGTGTCATTTGGGAACTCCTATTTTTGGGAATTCAGTAAGAGTTCTCAAACAAAGTAGGATGACATCTACTGTACAACTGAACATTTAAATGGAATTTGAAGCATGATTTTATTTAATTTTTAATTTGATTCCTTAAGGCAGCTTCATAAAATGCCCTTTTTTTTATTGTATATCAAACTACCTACCGATTCTTTTCTTTTACTGCTGAAAGTCACAATTTTAATGTTGTATGCTTTCTTCGTCTCTTGTAGTTTTTTATTCCATGATTTCAAGGCTTACCATTTACTATTCTTTGATTTTTAGGGTTGGGAAGAAACTAAATTGAAACAAGAGCATGAGGGTGGAGGTCAACTACAGTTAAGGTTCGTAAATTCCTTGAAGTCATAGTTACATCTCTAGTAAGTTATAAAGATGTTGAAAACCAAATCATGATGATCAGAAAAGAAATCCCAATCTTCTAAGTAAACTTGTCTTCATGTTGGGCTATTTTAAACAAGATTTGATTGAGTTTGAAACACCCATTCAACTCTATTTGATTCTAAACAAAATTTTCCATATCATCTAAAATAAAACCCATGAACTCCATATGCTTCATTCTGACATAAATGGCTAGAAGACTTCACACACCAAGGGTTCTATTGACCAGACGTGTCTTTTGGTTCCAATGATGCATCAAAGGTTCTATTTTTTCATCGGTGTGAGGATCTTCTATGAGTGGGACGAGGTCTCCTATTCCCATGATGTTCTAATGGGGATGTCACCTTAACATCCCCATCAGACCATCGCGGGAATAGGATACCTCATCCCGCCAATAGAAGATCATCACGCCAATGAAAAAATAAAACCGTCGATGCATCGCTGGAACCAAAAGACATGTCCAATCGATAGACCGATAAGGTGGGGGTAGTCAATTCCATTTTCTATAATGTTGTAAGAGTCATATAGGTAATGCTATGTCAGGCTGGGGAAGTCTTCTTGGAGGTTATAAATGATTTTCCTCTTTTTTATAAGACTGTGTTGGTAGTGCCACCTGAATCACAATTGTTTGGTGGGATTCCAAATCCAGACAATGAGGTGCGGTTGTGGAAATCTCATAGAGAGAAGCTACAAGCTACCATGATGATTTTTCTGAGGGAATTTATATCAGAGTCTTGCTTAGCATGTCCTAAGACATGTGCAAATGATATTCTCTCTGCAAATAGGCTTGGGGGAAAGTATTTGCTTGACCTTGTGAAAAGTGGAAAGGAACTTGCAGAGAATGAGACATTCATCAAAGAAACATTGGATAGTCTAGATGCATTTGAAGGGAGCTTGGAGTGGCTAAAAATGGTTTTTGGTTCAAATGTTGAGTTTACATGCCAATGCATGTGTGATTTTTTTGAAGTACTCAAAGAGTCTGTGGGATGAACTTTTTGAAAGCCTATTTGTTAGTAGGATGAAACAAATAATAGTTGATGGATTTGTAGATCTGTGTGAAAGAGTTAAGGTTGGTAAATGCCTTGAATTTACATCTCTGGAAAGTTGCAAACATGTTGAAACCCATTTGCATAAATTAATTACTAGTGAGGCTTAGCTTGTCAGGAGAGGGGACCTAAAAGGTGTCAATTTACCTGGGTTGAGTTTTAGATTTATGATGACAAATGATGAAGACTGGTTTGGTCGCCTTAACACTTATTTTGGAACTGAGGTTAGTCAAATAAAAGATACCGTAGATGAGGGGTCCAAGAATATTCTAGAAGACCTCCTAAGTTTTCTTCATGCACATAAATATCCTTCAAGGATAAATGATTTAGCACCTTATTTGCAAGAGCAATGCTTCCATTTTATCTCAAAATTGATTGTTGAGATTAAATAAAATCTTGCACATCTTTCAGAATCTCTCTATCAAGAAATGAAAAATGAGGAGATGCTAGAAAAAATGAACAAGGAGACACTAGAACCGATAGTTATAGTAGAAAGGGAACTTTTCTTAGGAAGGCTTTTAGTTGCTCTCCATTTTCATTCAAATTCCCTTCCACTACTTCTTGGCTCTTCTTAGCTCTAGTTTGTCGAGAACAAAGCTTTAGTTTGAGGGAAAGGATCTTCAACTTTCAAATACTCCAGTACTAATTTTGATTACCCTCTTCTAGATAGTTCTGGAAGACAAATACTAATGAGGGGTTGGTTTGAAGCCTGAATCATAGGATAAAAATAATAGCACCAAATTGAATAAACTAAGAAGAACTATGCACAATGTTTGTATCAGAGCTCATAGCATGTGGATATTGTGGATAACTGAAGAGATTTTAGGAATTCTCACAAGAGATCTAAGGGAGGATGATTCTTTATCCATGGTAACTCCTTTGAAGGTCTGTATTCTCATTTGCATTGCATAATTTGTTTGTTGTGGCTTATGGAATTGGTTTCATTTCCATGACTCATCTAATAACTGATCTCTTCTTGTAGTTTTCATGAGATTTCATCTAGTTCTAATTTAAGTCATCATGATTTATATCTAGATACATTAATAATTGAATGAGAATAAATCATCTAGAGTAGAGAGGTACATTTGATTCTTTCAGTCACTTCAAACTCTGTATTTCCCAATAAATGGAAAAGACTAACATGTTCCCTTTCAACCCTTCCATTCCATATTAATCATGGAGATGTAATATGTAAGTATGCAAAAAAGTATCAAAGGGGAGCCAAAAAGTTAGAGATTTTCATAGGGCCTATGAATCAGCTCTTCTTGTGTGCATCATTTGGGAACTCCTATTCTCAAAAAAATTAGGATGACATCTACTATACGACTGAACTACTATTCCACTACACTGCAAATGTTAAATCCCTACTATCCCTACACTCCTTTCATTGTACTCTACATGGTTGATATAAGAAGAACCACTTTTCACTTTGTTATTGTTCATCCTTTTTCTTTATGTGCTACTTTTTTTTTTGCACTCAACTTCAAAAGTTATTTGCATGCCCTCTCAGAAAGTGGAAGCTAATTTTAAGAGTTCAAATTCTAAAATTTGCATAGAAAAAATATTCTACATTTCCCTTAATATCATTTTTATAGATAAAATTAAGTTCTCATGTGAACTATGTAATTTGATTGTGGAAACTTTGAAAAGAAAAGATCACTTTTAACATGTCATAATGGAAAAGAAAAGAATAAATAGACCTCAATTCCAAGTTCTCTATATAAATCCTTAACTTCTGCAACACAAGATGGATATGATTTTCCATAATTAGCCTTAAATAGAAGATAATCATTGTTAGTCAACAAAAAACTAGTAAAATTATTAAAAAGAATGGATCATATGGATCATATGGCTTGACCGCGTACAGATTTGAAAATTAAAATTAACTAAAACCATGGAAAGTGCCTTACCACAAGATTCTACACAAATCATGTCCGATGTGGAAATATGGGTAGAGGTTGCAATCCAAAATCAGGTGTGCTTTACTTCTCCATTTTGGTAGGCTACCTTGAAAATAAGGTTTCAACTCACTGCTCCATTCTGCCAGGCTACAGGTTTCAACTCACTACTCCATTTTGGTAGGCTACATTGAAAATAAGGTCTTCATGGAGGTTTTAGAGTATGTTTATTAAAATTTAAATTATTCTTATAAAAAAAATTGGTCCTTTTTCCTTTTCTATTTGGTTATTTTTTCTTAATTTATTTGAGCATAGTTAAGGTTGTTTATTCTTAATTTTTATTTTTTCTCATAAGCCACAACAAACAAATTATGCAATGCAAATTTTTTATTCTTAATTTTTATTTTTTCTCTTCCTTTTACTTATTTTTTAATTTTTCAAGGTTTTTAGGTTTTAGTTTTTTAGGTTCTCTTATGGTTTTCATTAATTTTTATAATTTGGTGGTTTTTCATCAATTTAGAAGAGAGTCATTTATTTAGTCATTTTTATTTATCTGATATTAGTCATTTATTTAGTCATTTAGTTGTGATTTTACCCAATGACCAAATTAGTCATTTATTTTCCAAATACTACAAGTGTTAGTCACATAGTCATTTATTTGCCAAATTCTACTAGTGAATCAGATTAGAATCATGCCTAAAGACCAACATAAAACAACCTTAACTACACCATGGGACACATTCTGCTATAATGCCATGCCTTTCAGTCTTAAGAACGCGGGGGCAACCTACCAACGAGCTATGACCGTTATCTTCCATGATCTCATTCACATAATAATGGAAGATTATGTTGATGATCTACTAGGAAAATCAAGAACAAGGGAAGAACACCCTGTGGTACTCTAGAAGATCTTTGAGCATTTAGAGTAGTATAAGCTAAGGCTAAATCTGAAGAAATGTGTCTTTGGGGTCACATCAAGAAAACTACTAGGTTTCATTGTTCCCACAGAGGTATAGAAGTCGATCTAACAAAATTCAAGGCAATTATGGATATGCCTCTGCCATGCAACCTCAAACAATTAAGAAGCCTTCAGGGTAAATTGCAATCCATCTATCAGTTCATAGCTCAATTGGCCGACAAATGTCAGTCATTCACTCATCTCTTGAAGAAGGATAACACATTTAAGTGGATGCAACAATTTCAACTTAGCTTTGACAAGATCAAAGAATATTTGGCTCACCCACCAATCCTTATGCCACCAATTCCTAGTAATCCACTCCTGTTGTATATTTCTACTAATTCAGTGGCACTAAGGGCATTGCTGGAACAACACGATGAGCCATCAAAGGAAAGAGCAATCTATTACATCATCCAGACCCTAGTTGGTTATGAGCTTAATTATTCCCCAATGGAAAAAGCTTGCCTACTTGTGGTTTTTTAGTAAACAAAGACTCTGACATTACATGCTTAGTCATCCAGTAAAGCTCATCTCCAAGGTCGATCTACTCAAATATTTGTTATCCAAGACAATTCTAACTAGTCGCATAGCTAAGTGGGTCATGCTTTTGAATGAATTTGACATAGAATATGTGGACTTAAAAGCTATTAAAGGACAAGTGATAGCTGATTAGCTAGAAGATGCTCCCCTGAAAGATACTTACCCCCTAACAACATAATTTCCTGATGAAGGAGTCTTGACAATAACAAAAGCGGCCACATGGACATTATACTTTGATGGGTCGTACACACACAATGTGTTGCCACAAGGAATCTTGCTCGTCACTCCCCAAGGAGATTATATCCAAAATTCATTCTGACTGGCCTTCCCATGCACAAACAACATAGCTAAGTATGAAGCTCTTCTTACTGTCCTCATAATAGCAATCTAGTGGCATATTAGTCACCTCATAATCTTCAGTGATTGTCAATTAATCATCAAACAGGTCAACGATGAGTTTCTTATAGAGGATGATAAGCTACTTTCCTATAAACAAATCATAGATGAATTGAAGAAGCATTTCGCTTCCATCCAGTTTGATTAGATTCCAAGAGTCTAGAACAAAGCAACATATGCCATGGCTACTTTTGGTTCCTTAATTGACATGCCCAAAGACAAAACAGAGTGTGAGTTCCACGTTAAACAACTCTTAATCTCAGCATACGATATCCTAGAAAGTGAGATGGTGTGTGACACTATAGGTCCCATGGCCCCTTGGTACCATGATATCTACACTTATCTTCGCAACAATATCCTACCTCCTGATCGCACTCACAATCAAGGAAATTCTTTCATCCAACGAACATCCCATTACACCATCGTAGGTGATACACTTTATCAACATGGGTATGATGGAACCCTCCTTCGCTATCTGAACGAGACTAAAGTACATATTGCATAGAACAGAGGCACATAGTGGTGTATGTGGGGCCCACTCAAATGGCATGGCCCTGGCTAAGAGAATTATCTATGTAGGATATTACTAGCCTACATTAGAACATGATTCTTGTGAGTTTGTCAAGAAGTGCTTACCCTATCAATAGCATGCTGATCTGATACATGCTCCAACACAGGATCTGCAGCCTCTTGTAGCACCATGGCCCGTTTCTTAGTGGGGTTTGACCTAATCGGGAAGATTTATCCCCCATCCTCTAATGGACATACCTTCATTATTACCACAATTGAGTACTTCACCAAGTGGGTAGAAGTAATGCCATTCACAAATCACAAGCACTCAAATTTCCAAGTTTATCCTCTTCCATATTCTCTGTAGATATGGAATACCATCACCCATCATTTTTGATAATGGAAATCCTTTCAGGAACCAAGTTATGAAACACCTTTGTGACACCTTCCATATCCAACATCATTGGTCTATGCCTTATTACCCCCAGGGTAATGGTCAGGCAGAAGCCACCAACAAAACCCTCATCAGAATCCTCAAAAAGGTGGTGAACAATATTGGTCGAGATTGGCACCTTCACATCCATCCTACCCTTTGGGAAAACCACACTTCCATCTGCACCCCTATCGGCGTCACTCTGTATTCTCTCATCTATGGTGTCGAAGACATCTTTCTGATTGAGGTAGAAATCCCATCACTGAGAATCTCCCTGAAGAATCTTATCAGCGATGAAGATGTTGAAGTCGCAAGACTCAGCCAGCTAGAACTCCTAGATGAAAGATTGATAAAGGCATATGACCACCTTCAAGCCTATTAGAATCATTTGAAAAGAAGCTACAATAAGAAGGTTTGTCCTTTCCAGTTCAACATTGGTGATTTAATCCTCAAGGAGAATCAATGCACTCAACAAGACTAAGAAAAGAAGGGAAAATTTGAAGAAAATTGGCTTGGTCCTTATGTCATTACCACAAAATATGGATCAGAGGCCTATAGACTTGCCATGCCTGAAGGAGATCCCCTCGAGGAACCCATTAATATCATGCACCTGAAAAGGTTCTACACTTAAATCAACTGGGGTATCCTCTCCTACAAAAATAAAAAAAATACAAACAAATAAAAAAATAAAAATTCAAAAATAGTAAAGAGAAATAATTCATCCTATGGTGAAAACCACCCTTGCTGGCACCTTGGATAAGTACATTTGGTGAAAACCTAGTCACATGCACCATTCATAAAGGGATTAATCATTATCTACCTTGTGTCCTAGTTACATGATGCTTCCATCCATCCCGATCTCATATCCTATCATCCCACTGATCCCATCCTTTCATCCACATCTTTCATCTGGTCGCTTGATATATTTTGGTTGAGCATTGGACAAACCTCATCCGCTATCTGTCATCCTAAGCTTTTATCCTAATATGAGCTTGTGTCGTCAGTCTCGTCATCTAGTTAGTCCTTCATGTCCATCTAGGACCCTTCATCGTGTCGGTCTTCATTTAGATCCCATCACGTCCCATCAGTTTTTTTGGTCTTTGTCGAAGTACGTTTCCCCTATGCTTTCTCATAGGCAAGGCTAACCATTTGATCTGCACTTAGGGAACTTTTTCATCCATTGTGGTCTCCATTGTCCCCTTTGCGCTCTTATCCTTGGTCTTTCTTTTGGTGCTTCTTCGAACTACATTGCCCCTGCACTTTGACGTAGGAAAGGTCAATCATTTGATCCACCCATGGGGCTTTTCTTTTCCTTTCTTTGATGTCATTTTCAATCACTTGTCTCCATTTGTCCTCTTTCTGCTTTTATCCATGGTATTTTCTTGAACTATGAGGGATCTGCGCTTTCATGTAGGCAAGGCTAATATTTGATCGGCCCCTGAGCCCCTAGGTCGTTAGGGTGTGTCATGCCGTCAAGTATGTCCTTATCTAGCTAGTTCTTCACAACTGATATCCACTTGTATCATGAGATTCAGTCGGTTTCAAAATTTCCTACACCATCTATCGATCTTTTAGTTTAGTATCCATCTTTGGTCTCAACAGGATTCATCCTTCCTCATAGACCTCATCAATCCCATGATCCATCCTCTTGATCCTATGGCAATGGATGTTTTGAAATTGATTTCAATCTTTTGATTTTTTTGGTATTTATTTATCATTTGAGCTCCCTCTCACAAGTTGTTAAGGCCTCCATAATCCATCATATTATGGTGTGTTTTGATAGGTTAATGTAGGGGCATATCTTGATCTTTTTGTTGTGTTGTTGTCTTCCTAGTTGTCCCACGTAGCACCCACCAAGATCCCCAAGGTCTTGTGTTACATTGGGGCATCCTTTTATGCTTGTTGTTATCCCAATACCTGGCATGACCAAGGTCTTCATGACCTTGGGGTGTTCGGATAAACTTCCTTTTTGTTTTGTTTGTTTTATGCATTGGGCACTAAATTTTCGTTGGTTTACATACGATGGTACCTAGTTTATTATGCTATAGCAAAAATTAGTGCTCCAAAAATGGAAAATTACAATGGATTGCATTTCATGATCAACTATTGCATTGAATTCATACTTGACCTATAACCTATGATTTTATTTGTACAAACATTCATCCTTCCATCTCTCGTTCTTCTCAAGATACCTATGGTTCTTGACAGGTACAATTTCACACCCATCCTCCCTTAATTTTATAATTATTATAGGGAAAGTACTTTCCATTAAACCAATAATATGCCTACCATCTACCCTTATTACTATGCAAGTCCTTATTGGCGCTTTTGTTCATGTTGCATTTCATTTCATGTTAGGCCATCACACTCACATATCACACACCTTTATTTTGTATAAGCTAAAGCAAGCATGATGACAAATAATGTTCATCTATCATCCATATTGCATTTCATCTATCCATTAGTGTTTGTAAGAAATTTAATTGTGCCTCATCCCACATTATAGGTTCATTACATTTCATCTCATATGCATTAAAATATCATGTTATTTAGATTAATCATATTCGCTTATCCTAAACATCTTAGATTCATTGCATTAATCAATCATTTTGATATTAGGCCATATCATTAGCACATTTCATACATCGCCACCTATGTCACAAAATTGTTAGATCCATATCCATAGCATTTAAAGTCATAAATCAATCATCACATCCTGCATCATACACGTTAGTCACCATATATATCATCTACCTCACCTATGTAAGCATATACATACATCATCATAAGAATATCCATACATCATATCATAATGATCATCCATAATAAAATCATCAACATACACATGCATAAATAACATCATCCATCATATGTACATATCATAGTGTCAATCAGGGCTATCACATATCATATATAAAAATCAAAATATGAATTTCCATCACATAGTCCATAACAATGTTCATCATATAATCAAAATACATAACCATCACATGTATCATCACATAAAGTACAAATACAAGGCTCTAGATCAACTCTGATCTATGTTGCTCTATACTGTACATCCATCATGCACCTATCAAAAACTAGTATCCTATCACTTATCCTCTACCCTCTCTACTATGAGCTGCCCACATCTAATCTCTAGGATGAGTCTGGCACTACCCCTCTGTGTGGAGAAGTCTCTCTCTAGCTGCTATATTCATGGGTACGTGTCCCTCCTGACTGGGATGGGGCTGGCATTTGTGGCCTCACTCAAACATAAGGAGGTACCCACCGCTCCTTCAACATTGATGTATAGTAGACCACCATATAATAGTTGGGCTCTCGCATATACTCATCTTGCTTTGCTGTCTGATATCTGACTACATCCCACTCTGCCCTGTATTTTTCCTTGGATCCACATATGGATCTCCGCTCCTGTGCCCATGCATCCTATTTCAACCTCAACTTATCTATCTCTACCCCCATCCATGACACCTGCTCTGTGGCCCTATCCCTCTTAGCCTCCATAGCTTGTATCTGTGCTTGCAATCTCTGCACCTCTTCCCCCATCTCACCACCCTCACCCTATGCTACCTGTCCCTAAGCTTGTGTTGTATCTCTCTCTCTACAACATGTACCTGTGCCACCACTGCATCCCTCTCCCTCTGCAGAGTTTGCATTTGTATCCTTGTCATGTCCCTCTCACTATGTAGGGTTTGAACCTGTGTTTGTGTTGTATCCCTCTCTATCTACAAGGTCTGTACCTCAACCCTCATAGCATCCTCCCTCACCTGCATCAACCCCATGTCCCCCACTATCTAATCTGCTACCTCGACTTTGTAATGAAGCTCATCTCACCCTTGTCTTAGCTTAGTCCTCTCTCTTAGTAGCCCCTCCATCTGTATCCTCAAAACATCCAGGTCCTTCTCTGCCTCTGCCATTGTCCCTTCAGATACTTGCTTTGTCGATCCTCCCAGTTCTCACTGTCCCCTCGACTGTAGTACAGTCACCACTACCTCTAGCCTATCTCACTCCCATCTCCCAGCCACTTCCTCCACATGCTCTCTAGATGCCTCTCCCTCCAGCTGAGTCACCTCTACTCGTAGTTGTCTCACCTTAGCTAGCAAACTATCCCTCTCTACCTTTAACTCCTCATGTTGTGATACTGCATCAACTACATCTCTAAAAACCATCTCGCCCTCTACCCACACTCCCCACCTCTACTCGCAACATGCTCATCTCAACCCTAGACTCTCCTTCGTGGTCTCCTCCTCCTCACCCTCTCCTGCAGCTCTGCGGCCCTAGCTTCCATCTGTCCTCTTCCCTAATGCCCCGTGCTCTAGCTACCTCCTACCCTCTCCCATCCCTCTTCACCATCCCCACATCATTTGTCCCCTCCTCTACCTCGATCCTCACTTTTCCTCTCCTCCACCATCTCCTCCTCCTACCCATCCTCTCCTGCTTCCTTGTGGCCCCAGCCTCAACTTGTCCTCTATTTTGCTATCCTATAGCCCCCACATCCCCCTGCTACCCTCCTGCTCTAGCTGCCTCTTGTCCTCTCCTCTATTGTCCCCTCCTCCCTCTTGTCTGGCCTACTAATCGAAGCTCATCCCCTAGCCCAAACCCCAATGACCCCACAATTAGCTCCTCTGGAGTAATTTGTGGAGGCTGGTGATGGATATGCCATGTGGCATATCAAACTATCACTCCCGCCTCTACATCCCCCTTGGTACTACCCAGGTAGGGTATCACTTGCAATGTCTCCCAGTGTTCTCTCGCAAACCTTGGAAAAATCGGATCTCCTGAGGGATGCACTCATGTAATCCATAGAAACCTCTCAGGCCCATGGGAAATGTCCTATGTAATCCCAAACTATTGGGTCACTTTGTCTGGCCTATATGCCTCCACTATCTGTGGCTCCCTCTTGACTATATATCATCTAGTACAAAAGTAGCCTCTTTTCCTTGCCTCATCTGTCCTCCATCCTAAAAACCACCATGTCATGTACGACCTCCACACTATATCCTCCTCCCAAAGGTCATCTACTGTCCTCGTCCATCTATCCAGATTACCAAAGCCCTCGTAGTACCACACCCAACTGTACTCTGCCATGTACTATTCAGTTACTGGTGTTTTATCATCCTCCACCTCTACTCTCACCACTCCTAGCTTGGTGACATTGATGTGTTTCTAGGCCCATATTTTTAGCAGAGTCACCTACATCATGTTGAATGCCTCTCGGTAGCACACACTGTGCATGTCTCTGTACAATTGTGCTAGTACTCATGTACCCCATGTGAACTACCCCTCTCTCCCCTCAACGATGTGTCATATAACCTCCATGTAGCTCAGGTTGTAAAAGTGCCCACTCTAGTCTAGTAACAACAACCCACTAATCAACCCACATAGCTATAATGGTATCACTGGCACCCCCAATGCTAGGCATCGGTCCACATCCAACCAATACCTCTGTATAGGAAGGTCATCTCTCCCAAACAACACCCACAGAATATGATCCAGCGTCGCCCCCTATGATGTCATTGCACTCACCAGGTTTCCTGCTATAGGTAGCTTGAATATCTACCACATATCCTCTAATGTCACAGTCATCTCCCCTATCGAGAGATGGAAAGTCGAAGTCTCCTAAACTCCAATACTCAATCAGGGCTATCAACATTTCCTGATAGATTCTAATCGTTGGCTATCCCAATAAATGTAGCAGTCCTACCCACAACAAAGCCTCATGGTCTGCTCCATTCATGGTCACTATCATCACCTCCAACACCTCTAACTATCAAAGTTACACGTTCACACCAAGCACCACATCTCACTCATCTTATCTTTTTCCTCCTCTCCTCGCTCTTGCCCATTTCCCCAACCCCGAGCTCTCTTTTTGCTACCTTTTACCCCTCCCCTTTTAGGCCCAAAATTTTACCCATTTTTCTTCTTGGTCTTTTTTTTCTTTCTTCTCTCTCGCCCATCCGCCCCTTAGGAAAACCTACCCTGCCTGTGGACGATCCCACCCCAACTCGCGGGTGGACCCACCTCAGACATGGGCGAACCCACCCTGGCTCGTAGGTGGACCAACCCCAGCCCAAGACGAGCCTGCCCAAGCTAAGGGTGGACCAACTTGGTCTAGGGGTGGACCCGCCTCGGCCTACGGGTGGACATTCACTGGCCCAAGATGAGCTCGCCCGAGCTGTGGGCAAGCCTGCTCGAAAGGTGAGTGAACCCACCCCTCCGAGGGGTGAACCCTTTGGGAGGGCAGGAAAACCCACCGCCGGATAGGCGGCTGCCCCTAGTCAGGGTTGCCCCTATCCCAAGTGGGGTCACCCCTCTTATGGCAGGGTCACCCCTCTTCGGGGCGGGGTTGCCCCCCTTAAGGGCAGAGTCACCCCTCTATTAGGCATGGTCACACCTCCCACCAGTCTATTTTTTCAGGTCCATATTTTCCCAATCCCAGGGAAAATCCACCCTCCCTTGTTTTCCCCCTTGCATTTTCTTTTCTTTTTTGTCTAGGTGAATTTACCATTTAATGGGGCAAATTCACCCCTCTTTCTCTCACCTCTAATAAGCGATTATGCCTATCCGATGGGTGGAATTCAAATTTCACCCCCAACCAATTTTCCTAAACTACCCCAATTCTAAAACCCATGTTTTCAGAAAGCATTTAATCTTAAAAATACATCCTAAAATGATTAAAATCACAAAGAGGCTTTTGAACTTAACTTGGTGTGGAACTGAATGCTCGTAGAAGAACCATCATACCTCATCCCTCAGGTGGATGATGTCAGAATCGTAATCCTCTGACATTGTCATCTCCTTGTCTCTCTCCTCTCCACTCTCTCTCACTCAATTTCTAACTGTGCTAATGAGGAGTGGTAATTTCCAAAATTCCCTTATATAACTTTTTCCCCCCATTTTACCCTTTTTTAAGTGAAGGGTATTTTTCCCCTTTATTTAAACCTCTTTTTAATTCAACTAATCCTCTAACTTCCTAGGGCCACCATTTGCAAACCATGTGTCTATTTGACTCCGTTCAAAATATAATCTTCATGGTTTTTTGAGTTCTATCCAACTATACCTTTTGTTTCCTCATATTGAGAAGTCGCCTGTGGCCCCTTTTTCTTCCCCAACCACTGTCTTGAGGGGGCATACCCTACCATTTTCCTCCATTCCTCTTTTATGGTCATTCCCTTGCGAGATTGGGGTATCACCTTTCATTTCCTTCCATTCAGGTAGTTCACGTAGCTCCTCCCATGTTGGGGCATCATTTTTGGTGTTCTTCAAAACACTATTATTCTAACAATATTTCGAAGAGGGGAAAAATGTAGACATCCAAATTTGACCACTCCCATGGTCAAATCTGTCCTCTTTATTCATCTACTTTATCAATATTAATTAAATAACTTATTTAATTAATATTTCCCCTTTCCCTAAAGTTCCTAAAGTATTTAATTTTATAATTAAATGCTTTACCTTTCATCCTTTCTCTAAATTAAATAAATACATCAATTTATTTAATTTGGTCATTTAGCCTTTTGGAATTTAAATCAATTTTAAATTCCTCTTTTTCTCTCTCCTGGTTACATCCTCCATAACCTTCTTCTAATTTGGATTAGTCTAATTAATCCATGATTAGGATGTGCATACATTTAAACAGGATTAATGTCACATCCTCCACATTTTCCAACTTGCTTCTAATCTTCCATTAATTTTCTTAATCACCTATTTGCATAACCTTAATCTAATCCCCTTTCTACATTTAACATACCTTTTTGGTCAACCTTCACAATTTCCACATTTATCCTAAACCCTCTTCCCCATGTGAATTAAAAATTCACATTTATCTATTCAAGACTCTCCTCTTCCTCATGCAAGTTCTTAGGAGTTCTAGAACTCCTCACTTGTCACATCACTCACATGTGGACAAGTACTTACCTTTTTGAAAACCTTATTTTCTCTCCAAGGTACTCCAAATCATGTGAATTTAAAATTCAAATTTATTTCCCCAACCACTTCTCTCTTCCCCATGGATATTTTGAGGAATACTAAAATTCCTCATATGTCACTTTCCTCCCATATGGGAACAAGAAATTCTTTTTTAGGGAAATCTTCTCACAATCCCAAGGTACTTATAAGTACCTCCACCTCACATGTCCCTTTTTCAACTCATTTGTCCCTGTGACACTTCATCCTCCACATGGCAAGATGTGATGGCTTATGAGTCCTCAACTCACCACAACCCTTCATCTTGCCCATGTTGGCAAAATATCAACCATTCAATTCTCTAGAGAAATCTCCCTTAAAATGGAAGATTTTCTTTCAATTCTCTCATTAGACAATCATCACATTCAAGCTCTAGCTCTCACACTTGCATTCTTGCACTCAAAAACCTTCATTGTTGCATGTTTTGAATCTTTCATCTCTTGCATTTGCATTCATCCATCCAACTACCCACATAGCTCATTGCATTCCTCGTGTCACCTAGATCCTTTTGCATCCATTTTTACCATTTTTCTATCAAGGAGCACACATAATATCAACCATCAAAGGGCCAACCAAGGAGCAACTCTTACAAGGTATAAATCTACTTTCCTTATCTTTATTTTGTTCAAGTTTAACATAGCCCTATTTTGAGGTGTCTTAGTGTTGTTTCCTTCTTTTTGCATTTTGTTTTACATCACTTAAGATAGGTAAATAACACTCATCACATAACCAAAAACATTGAATTATGATTCTTCATTTGTTATATGTTGGGATTATCCATAGAAAAATGCATTTAATAAGGCTTGTGGATGCAAAATAGGACCAAATAAGGCATAAAGAAGCCATGTTTTAACAAGGAGGGCCCAAACAAGTGTGAAAATTTAGAGGGATGCATTTTTCTACACTAAAACAACATACCATCTTGGATTGTAAAATCCAACCATATCATCCTATATAATGTGATAGTTTCCTTGAAAGCTCTCCAAGCCTCTACAAAATGGTATGTGCAAGATCATAGTGGAAAAAACAAGCCCTTAAGTGGCGATAAAATTTAGAAAAATCAGAGTTAGGAAATTTGACTTAAAAATTTGAATAAGTTATCGATATTATTTCAAAAATATGTAAGAATAGAATCTATAGAAAATTGAATGTAGTTTCTAAACTACTAGGTTTTTTTTAAAAAAAAAAATCTTTTTGGTGAAAATTTGAAATTTCAATGCGGTAGCACTTAAATTTCAGGGAAAAAATAAGTAGGTGTTTGTCTGACCACCCTAACCACAATAAAATGATAATATTTTTTTATAATATTTTAGATATAAGTAGAGGAATCATGTCCCAATGTGATTCATGCTTTTTTGTAATTGTTTTCCAAGTAAATAATTAATTTTTATTTTTTTATTGCTACTTTTAAAAAATATAAAAACTCGTATGTCTGACCACCTTAACTTGGTCAACACTTCATGAAATTCAATTTTTTTGTAATCCTATAGTATGTGAAGCATAGAGTGTGATGCATGTTTTAGTTTCAAAAAATGTGATACCATTAGAAAGCTATAGATGTGTTTCAATCAACCTATCAATCAAGACTTTAGTCGTAATTCAAATAGAAAATGAATAATAATAATTTATTAAATTCAAAGTAAAACATAATTTATGATGGTGGAAAGTTGAGAATCTCCTTTAAAAACCCTTTTCATTCCATTAATTTTGGGGAAAGAAAAATTCATCAGCCACATATCCATCATATCACCACTTTTTGGCCCATCATGGTCCTTTACATACCAAAAATCAGGATCCTTAGGTGACAATCTCTTGAGCTCATTGAACCCAACAACTTCGATTTGCATTTTTGTTAACAAATTTTGCCTCCTACTTAAGGCATCTATAGCTCTGTTAGATCTTCCACTCCTATGCTTCAAAAGAAATGTATAACTTTGCAAAAATTCAACCCATTTCAAATGTATTTGATTCAACTTCCTTTGACTATTTAAATATTGTAAAGTTTGATGATAAATAAATAAAACAAACTCTTTTGGAAAAAAATAATGTCTCCATTTATTCAAATCTTGGACTAAAGCATAAAAATCCTAATCATAAACAAAATACTTCTTTGCATTATTCAAATTTTCACTAAAATAGGAAATTGGTTTACCTTCTTGACTCAAAACAACTCCAATGGAATTTACACTAGCATCATAATATACTTGAAATACCTTGTTGAAATATTGAAGTGCCAAAATAGGTTGCCCTGTAACTTTCTTCTTCAACATATAAATTTTTTTTGCTTCTCTTGTAGTCCACTTAAACTCTTTTCTATCCCCTCTCATTATTTTAGTTAGAGGTGCACAAATACTAGTAAAACCTTTGCTAAAATTTCTATAAAAACTTTCCAAACCATGAAAATATATCACCTCTATCGAACTCCTTGGTGTAGGCCATTCAATAATAGCTTTCACCTTCTCTGGATCCATCTTAAGACCCTTTGTTGAGATAAATTTGTCCCAGGTACACCAACTCTCTCTTGAAAAAATTGCACTGCTTCAAATTGATAAACAACTTCTCCTCTCTGAGCTTCTAAAAAATTGTTCTAATATGGATCAAATGCTCCACTAATTTCTTACTAAAAATTAAAATGTCATCCAAATAAACAATGAAAAATTTACCCAAAAATTCTTTCAATACCTCATTCATGAGCTACATGAATGTAGTCGATGCATTGGTTATCCCAAAAGGCATGAATAACCACTCGTACAAGCTCTCTTTGGTTTTGAAGGTTTTCTTACATTCATCTCCTTCTCTAATCCAAATCTATTAATAACCACTCTTCAGATATATCTTTGTGAAGTACTCAACTCCACTCAAACAATCCATAATGTCATCCATTCTTGGCAAGGGAAATCTATACTTGAGTTGATCTTGTTGATGAATCTAAAATTTGTACACATATAATATTCCCTATCCTTATTTGGTGCTAGTACTGAACGTACCACACATTGCCTCAAACTCTCTTTCATCAACCCATTTTGCAACAACTCTTGCACTTTTTTCTTCAACTCTTCACTCTTTGTTGGAGTCCTACAATGAGCTGCCTTATTTGACAAACTAGCTCTAAGAATCAAGTTCATCTAATGGCTAATCTTCCTTACTAGAGGAAAAAATTCAGGTACATTATAAAAAAAAAATCCTAAAACTCATTCAAAAAATTTGAAACCTGTATAGGTACCTCATTAGTATCTTCTTTATCAACTCTATGGATCAAAGTGAAACACATATGCTTGTGTCTCATACCTTCTAGGAACTTTCTTCCATCAACCAAAAAAATTCTTGCATTACTACATACCTTTTCTTCTGCCTCCTTCAAGGGTTTCAACTTATGGTGAATGCCATCCTTTGTGAAGGAATAGGTGTTAGCATTTCCATCATGCATCACTCACCGATCAAACTACCACGATCTTCCTAACAACATGTGACAAACATCCATAGGTATAATATCACAAAAAACTTCATCCTGATAATTACAAATCTTAAAGTTTACAAAACCTTTTTCATTGACCAATTCCCTATGGTCCTTATATAACCATGTTATCTAATATTTTTTTGGCTTCCTTCTCCTCTCCAACAGAAATTTAGTAACCATTTCCTTTGAAACAAGATTATCAGTGCTAGCTCCATCAGTGATAACATTACAAACTTTACACTCACACTTGCATCGAGTGTGGAATAGGTTCTTTCTTTGATCTAGTTCCTTCTCCTCATTCAACAAGGCTCTTCTGAAAAAAAGGGCCTCTCCTCTTTCAACATCTTTGGAATGTGAAGACTGAGCATCTTCATCTACATGGGAAACTCAAGCATTACCTTCGAGTCTTCTATTTGTCCTCCCTTGATGTTGAGGATACTCGTAGGCTTTATACCCTTCTTCTCTACATTGATAATAGGTTCCATAGAAACCTTCTCTTCTCAGTCCTTGTCTAGATCTTCTTCTTCCTTTTTGTTCTCCATTATTTTATTCTCAAGGAGAGTAGGTATTATCTCCCTTCTAGTTTTGACTACTACTGGATCATTTACTCTTCTTCTAATTTTCACTTCATCCTCCATATGACTGTCCAGTAGTCTTTCAACCATGACCTCCACCACATTGCTTGCTCTTGAACCTTTTGTTTAGCTTATCTTCCACCTTAGCGAAAACTAATATGCATCTACAATTGTGGTCATCCTCGCCAAACTCAACTCCTCTTGGATGCTTAGTTTCAACCCATTAATATATCAAGAAACCTTCTCCTTGTCAACCTCAAAATGGCCTACTTTGATCAAGACCTTGTAGAATTATTTTATGTATTCTTTGATAGTTATCCCCGCTTGCTTCAATCATTGCATCTTCTTCAACAAATCCAATTCATAATCTATAGGATTGAATTGCCTCTTTTATTTCTCCACCATCCGATCCCACCTAGTTATAATATCTTTACCTCTTCAGTTTCTATCCAACTCAACTTCTTTCCACCATATCCTAGCATGACCTTTTATCTTGGCCTTTGCAAATTTGACCCTTTCTAGATCTTTTGCTTCCTCATACATAAAATACTCTTCCATATCATTGAACGAATTGATCAACTCCTCTAGATTTAGATTTCTAGAAAAATTAGAAAAAAAATTCTTCGACCTCTTTCCAATCTTGGAAATGGCCCTAATTAGTCTAACTTCTCCAAGATACATTACATCTTGTGCTTCTTCTTCAAAAGGCTCTTCATTTTAAGCCTCATGTTCACTTCCATCTCTTCTTCTGACATTAGCTCCTTTATGCAATTCCTCTTTCAGTGCTTGAACTTGTCTCTAAAGGGCTCTACAACCCTCTTCTATTACCCCAACATTTCTCCCACCATGGTTTCTTCATGGAGGCATCTTTTCTTACAAACCCACAACCACAAGTCCTAGTGCAAACCGCCTCACATTCGGTGATCTTTCTACACTTTTAGGCCCTTAAGTGGCGATAAAATTTTGAAAAATCAGAGTTAGGCAACTTGACATAAAAATTTGAATAAGTTATCTATATTATTTCAAAAATATGTAAGAATAGAATCTATAGAAAATTGAATGTAGTTTCTAAACTACTAGGTTTATTTTTAAAAAAACAATCTATTTGGTGAAAATTTGAAATTTCAATGTAGTAGCACTTTAATTTTAGGGAAAAAAATAAGAAGTAGGTGTCTGTCTAACCACCCTAACCACAATAAAATGATAATATTTTTTTATAATATTTTAGATATAAGTAGAGGACTCATGTCCTGAGATGATGCATATTTTTCTATAATTTTTTTCCAAGTAAATAATTAATTATGTTTTTTTATTACAACTTTTAAAAAATATAAAAACTTGTATGTCTGACCACCTTAACTTGGTCAAAACTTCATAAAATTCCAATTTTTTTTAATCCTATAGTATGTGAAGCATAGAATGTGATGCATGTTTTAGATTCAAAAAATGTGATACCATTTGAAAGCTATAGATGTTTTTCAATCAACCTGTCAATCAAGACTTTAGTCATAATTCAAATAGAAAATGAGTAATAATGATTTATTAAATTCAAAGTAAAGCATAATTTATTGGTGGAAAGCTAAGAATTTCCATTAAAAATCCTTTTCATTTCATTTTGTGTAAAAAAAATTTGTCAGCCACATACCCTACACATACCCATCATATCACCACTTTTCAGCCCATCATGATCCTGTACATACCCAAGAAAGAATCCATTTGCACCTTTTCATAGCCAAACCTAGCTTTTCTAAAACCTTTGATAAAAACCCTAATTTATTTTATCATAGGTCTTCATCATATCTTTTTTATGATCATAGCTATAAAAAATTCTTGATGAATTAAGTGCAAGATTTATTGACCTATTATTTCCCCTTTATCTATCTATGTTCCATAAATAAAACCACCTTTTTTCTCAAAGATTATGCCTGGAATGAGTTTGACGAGCCTTCAAGTAATGACTTTATATATTATTTTATAAAATTTTATAAATTTTAGATTTACATTTTTTATGTACTTAGATATGCCATAAAACCTATGGTGATTCTCAATAGTGGGAGTAATGCTCCATTTTATTATATCTAGACAAATAAAATTATTTTATTATTTTCCTAGAGCATTCTACGACATTATAGCTCTCTCTTTCTGTCTCTACATGCTCATTGGGGATATTTTGTCGAAATATTGATTGAAGTTATATGATTGTTTCATTTTCATATTCTTCCAACCTACTTGAAGTTCTTAAAGGACTACATAACTTGCACACCATTTGAATCCATTTAAGAAATTCATAATGTTGGTAATATTATTGTATTTTATTCAATAATATTGTCTCTTTAGATATTCCTTATTCATTATTTTTTGTGAAAACTTATTAGTGTGAATGTCTCCCTTCATATTGCCATATAATTTGCAATGGTGGTTTTCCACATAAGTTCGGTTTGACACTATTATCATTTATATCAATTTATTTTTATAATTTGTATTCCTTGATGCATTTAGGACTAAAATTACACACATTTTATTAATTTATCCATTCTAACACTTTTTTAAGATCAAAAGACCAATATAATGGTTTAATTAAGGAAAACCCTTAAATGACCTAACTAAATTTTCTATTCCTTTGTATTTGGAGGATAAGAGAAATGCTAGTTTGGAAATATATATGTCAAATAATTTTTGTATATAAGTTATAATGATGACAATAGGAATGTAAACATTCTAACGATGCACTAGCATCTTGGGTAGATATCTGCAACATTTGATACCGTGTTCCATTTTTTATAAGTATCACTGTGCTAAGGCGGAGGCTACGTTTATAAGTATTAAATTTTCTATGGATAAGGGTTACTCTTAATTATGGGTGGAAGGAGACTCATTAAACATCATCAAATTCCTACATGGAACATATAAGCCTAGTTGGAGTGTTAATAATTTCATTAAAGATTCTATTATTATGTTGAGATCTTGTGAGGAAACTTGTGTTTCTCACATTTAACGAGAGGGAAATTCATTGGAAGATTTTTTTGCTAATGAAGTTATCAAAGTTAATGAGTATAGAGCATGGGAGGATTACTCTCTCCTTCTTGAGGAAGCTAATATATTAATGTGAAATGATGGATTTGGATGAGTTTATGTGGTGAATTTATTTTACCAATAGTATCGACTTTACAGTCACACACTTTGTGGGTATCGCTCGGCTTGTTAGCTATCAGTCGAACGATTCTCACCAGGGTTTTCTGCTACTGGTCTTTGTGAAGATGGGGGGACAGAAGTATAATTGATCCCCATTCTTGTGCAAGTATGAGAAAGAAGAAGAAAATTTGGAGGATCCTCCAACATGGGAATGTTACTCCTTTCTTGGAAAGGCTTCATGGTCATGATCCCAATGCTTCAATGGATTTTTTTCCATGCTAGCACAATCGTAAACTCTAGATTAAGGGAATGGTTATTGAAATCAATGAAGAGATTATAACTACTATGACTAGGTTGCCTATGGCTGGCCACAAGTTCTTCAAAGATAAGAAGAACAATGAGGAGGCAATGGCTCAATTTTTTAAAGATGATGAGTAGAAAAAACTCCTCAAGATGGAGGCTTGGGGCTATGAGTGGAAGCATCTCAAGAAGATTTAGGGAGAAATAGTGGAAGTTATAATATAGTATGTGACTTTGGAAGGTAGGTTCACTGCAATGCTTGGCCATCATTTTATTCTTTTAAATCATTTTAGGCATGGGCTATTTATTTATTTTCCTTTCTTTCTCTTGTCCTCCATGGAGGTCTTTGTGTATGAAAACTTGAAAAATAGGAGGGCACCGGTCTTGCATGAAGGCATAATATTGTTAATTATGATGCATGTTAAAACCCTAATTCATGCCTCCTCAATTAAGGGAAATTACAAGACCTTAAGTAATGAGTCTAGCTCATCTAGTTCAGATACTAGTGTGGCAGAGGAAGAGGAGTGGAATTTATATGGTGAGAATGGGTCTCCATCCCCTGCAGAAACCCCTTCTAAGAATAGAAAGAAGGGTAACCCTATTGGAAAATGGACATCCAATTCATGATTTAGGGTCCCATTATAATGGTAATGACACAGAAGTGGATTTTTGGGATTCTGGGTCCAAGGGAGATGTTGGGGATATTGTTCAAGTTGATGTTGAGGTAGGTGGCAATGATGAAGGGTTATAGGAGAATGTTGTGACCATGGAGGCCAAGGAGAAACCTAGAAGGGCTTCTAAGTGCATCATCAAGATTTGGAATGAGGCCACAAAATATGTGGTAAAGGATACCACAGAGTAGTGCAAGGAGAAATCTCTCGAGGAGAAGGTGGTGGAAATTGATGATTCCCCGGTTCAAGACACACCAAATGTGCAACTTGTTGGTGAGAAACTTGTGTAGGAGGAGGAGGGTGTTGAGTAGAAGCATGACAAATCATATCCTCTTAAGGTTAACCCCCTATAGGAGTATTTCTCCTATCTTAATGATGACACCACCTCAATGTTCAGGCTCCTTGACATGACAAGGGTGGGGGCCACTACCACTTTCAAATTGGAAAAATGTACTCTACAAGAATATTATAGGGTTAGCATCAAAATAAGGGATTTGGAAGAGAATGTGCAAAATATTCCAAAAGGATCTACCTCAAATATTTTGATTGATAGAATTATAGATCTTGAATGTTCTTTCACTGATTTCAAGTCCTTATGTGAACAATGCCTAGTTGATGTAGAGGTCAATGTGTTGGAGACCAACGAGGATATCAAGAAATTGCTCCATGCCTCTCATATTTTTGTTAAGAATAGTGCAGACTCTTTGGAGGTTCTATTCCACAAGATTAGTGAGCTTAGAGAGGACTAGTTGTTATTTTATGAGTTGATAGAGAAGGAGCAAGTTGCTAAAGAAAAAGGGAAAATAGGTGGAAAGGATGATGCTAAAGGCCCTATTGCTAGAGAGCTAGGTGACTGGAGGAAGTCCTTTGAGGATGAGAAAAATGAATTGTTGGACATGATTGGGCTCCATAGGAACTAGGAACTTGAGGCAGTGTCTTGGTATTTGTGCTTTTTGTGTTTGTTTCATTGTTGTCGGGTCTCGGTTTCTTTCCTATTATTTTGCTGCTTTTTTGTTTATGGTTGATGTTGATATTTTAGTGTTTCATCTTTTGAGTAGAATTTTGTATCTACAGTAGTAAAGGGTTTCAGGTCCCTTCAAAACGTATTTTTCCCATATAATCAAAACAAGGAAGTTGGTGTAAAAAGAAGCCCAAATATATCTATTTAAAAAAATAATATTTGCAAATAGGGAAAACAAACTAAAAATAATTAAATAAATAAATAAAATTATGGTTATCTATCTTTTTGTTACATACAATCCAAAAATTTACAATAGTGTTGTTTGAAATGGATAGCCTCATATTTATACTTCAGGGTTTCTAAAATATAGAAACTTCTAGCTTTTTAGAGGATTCTACATTCTTATATTTTTATTCCAATAATCTAGAAATTTCTATCTTGATGGAAGACTCTAGCTTCTTTAGAAGAATCTAGGAAAATATTTAACTCTTCTCTAGACAAACATACTTTTCCTTAGAATTTCCCTTCAAATTGGATAGAATAATAAAAAGAAGATACAAAGGAGAGATAAAATTATAACACTATCCCCCCTTAGTTTTTACCTCTAACATACCAACCATTCTTGAAATTTTCTAAAATTTGGCTTTAGCCATAGTCTTATTAAATACATCTATTGTTTTTTCTTCAATTGGATAAAATTAAAAATTAACAATAGTTTCTTGAATACTATTTCTTACGTAGTGAGCATATATCACAATATGATTTATTTTAGCAAGGAAACTGGATTGTTGGAAACTTGTATGGTACTTTTATTATCACAATCCAAGCTTGAATAGAAGATTTGGAATGTAAATTTCTTCCTCTCCTACTTCTTTTTCTACTCTATATTATGATTCACACTAAGAAATTGATGTATTTTTTTTTCTATTCTATGTAATAGTGCTATACCCAAGATAAAAAAACATAGCCACTAATATATATTTTTTTCACTAATATCACCTCCCCAATCAGTTTATGTAAATCCAACCAAAGAAATTTTGGAGTTATCACCATAATAGATGTCATAGTGGATTGTTCCACAAACATACCACAAAATTCCTTTTGTAGCCAACCAATGAATTTCTTTAGGTTCCTACATAAATTTGGATAATAGATTAACTACAAAAAAAATTCTTGGTCTTGAATGAGTTAGATGAACCAAGCTTCTGACAAGTTTTCTATATAAAGTAGAATCTACTTTCCTAGATGCAAATTATTTAGTAAGCCTGATTCTAGATTGAAATGGAGTAGGAGTTGGCTTGCATTCTAGCATTTTAAACTTCTCTAAGATATCCAAATTATTTTTTGATTTTGAGATGAACAATCCATCATGTAGTCTACTAACTTGTAAACCAAGAAAATATTTTAATTCTCCCAAATCACTCATATGAAATGAACTTTAATATATTTAATTGTAAATTATTTATTTACCCATATTAAATCCATAAATGTGTAAATCATCCATATAAGTTGCAACTAGAATAATCTCACTTTAAAATTTCTTCACATAATGATTTGGATTGGAGTGACAAATTTTAAACCCATGAATTTGAAAGTACCTATCAAAATTTTCATTCCATTCTCTTTATATTTATTTTAGACCATAAAATGACTTCTTGAATTTGGAAACAAGGTTAGGATGTTTTTCATATGCAAAAACAACTACTAGATCTTCGTACATATTTCTTCATTTAAATCTACATTTGACAAATAATTTTTAACATCCATTTAAAGTGAATATGTCATCCAAGACTAGCAACGAAAGGAAAAATAGTTCTAATTGTATTGATTTTGATGAAAAGAGAAATTATTTATTCGTAATAAACACCTTTATTTCGATTGAATCTCCTATCAACCAATCTATCTTTGAAATTTTCTATAGCTCCATGTTGTTTGAATTTTGTATTTTAAACCCATTTGCAACCAATAATATTCTTATCTTTGGGGAGGGGCACAATTTCATACATTTTATTCTTTAGAAATGCATCAAATTCCTCTTTTTTGTTTTCTCCCATTCATTCTTCCCTCAAACTTTCTCATATGGTATTGAATCATTTATTTGTAATACCTTCACCGTGAAATAACTACCATTGTTTCTTTATATCTTAAAACCTTGTCTATATATTTCTTCAACAATCTTTTTCTATTGTCTAATCAGAAGTTCTTCATCATCACTACTTATAGAAAGTAGTTGGTCACAAGGATTAGTTATTTTATTTTCAATAATATTATCTTCATTAGAAGTAGTGTACTTAAAATACTCATGAACAGAGTTTATATTTCTCTTTAATATATCTAAAAAATGGAAACCATTTGTGCTTGTAAGTTGTGAATGTTCATCAAAACTTACATTTTTCTGATAAAGATCTTTTTGTAATCAAATGATATGATTTGTAAGCCTTTTGATTCTTCACTATAGCCTACAAAAAAACCCTTACAACTCTTTGGTTCTAGTTTTTTCTCATATTTGGAGGCCGAAGAAATACACCAAAATACTTTAAAATATTCAATGTGAGGCTTTCTTCCACTCCATTATTTTTCAAGGGTGATGTGTGTGATATTTGGTGGGGATTATACTCACAATATGTGTAGAACAAAAGACATAAAAACCCAAAAGTTTATTATGAAAAACTTTAAAATACAACATACAACAAGTCATTTCTAAAAGAGTTCTATTTATCTGTTCAACCACCCCATTTTGTTGAGGAATATATGAAACTATTCTTTGTACCTTAATACCATATTTTTTACAAAATGATTCAAATGCATAATTGCAATCTTTACCCCTATTTTCTATCCTTAAGAATCTAATCATTTTTCCACATTGTTTTTCTACTAATTCCTTAAACTTTCCATTTAAAAATAATAAAACCATACTTTCTTACTATAATAATCAATAAAAGTGCTAAGGTTGTTGGCAAGAAACACTACACATGTTTTCTGGTGTTGTCATTGATGGCAACCCTTGCCAGCTAGTTGATCTACACATTGCAATTTTCTCATACCAGTAGACAGATTGAAGATCAATGATTATCTGTTAAGCTAGAACAAAGCATCCAGTAATTTCATATTCTTCGATTCATATGCAGATTTTATGTTATTAATTTGTGTTGTGGATCTCAGGGAGTATTTTTCGATGCATAATATGTGTTATCTTGGTGCCTTGTATCAATTTGGGTGGATGTTAGAAGGTCTGGAGAACTAATTTTTTGTTCATCAGTGTTTGGAGGTCAACTTGGTGAATATAGTGTGTCGCGGATATTTGAAGAGTTATTGTTTAAGTATTTTTGTATTTGAACATTTTTGTTTGGGTCCTCACTATGTTGTGGCCCACTGTTGTGGATGTGTATTAAATATTATGGATGATTTGAGTTGATTGTTTGTGAATATTTCTTATTTTATTCAAGTCAACATGAAGCGATTGAATTCTTGGTGGTGGATATATATAAGTGATTGATTATATCATCTTGGTGTGTGTTCGATGTGAGTTGATGCATGTTTCCAATGTCAGAAGGTTAGTAGAGTGATTATGCATAGTTTCACTTGTGCATTAAGGATTTTTGGTGCAAATTGAAGCAAAATAGAGTAGAAGAGTAGAATCAGTCAAAAGTTCCAAAATTTGATTGTTGAGCCTAACTGAAACTATAATCACGCATTTGTAGATTCTACTTTATCATTTCAAATATTTGGAAGTATTCTAAACTTTGTAAGGTAGTGAGAATTCCAGTTTTTTAGCAATGAGCTCTAGGTAGTGTGCCTGAATGCAAGTGTATTCTCATTTTGTAATCTTTTCTTTTGAGTATACTCAAAAAAATATTGTGGATTGACCTCCACCATGGTTTTTCCCCTAATAGGGTTTCCATGTAAAAAAATCATTGTGTTATGGTGTTGTGGTTATTTGTCTTATGTGCATGCATTTTTATTTTGGTTGAAAGTTATCAACATTTTAATGATCAAATTAATAAAGTTAAAAATTGCACAGCACTGATTCACCACCCCCCAGTGTTGCTTGATTCCAACAATTGGTATCAAAGATCAGTTCTTTAGAAGAAGCTTAAAATCTTGGGGAATATCTTGGAAAAATTTTCAATGGATTCAAGTAGTCTTCAACAACAACTTATGGTGGCCCTACATGATCTTGATCACGAAAAATTTGAAGTCTAGGAATTACAAGAAAATATCATGAATGCTAAGAGATTCATTGAATCATTGAAAGAAAAAATAAACAAGTCCAGAAGGAAGAGAAGGGAACTCTGTGATCAAATCAAGAAGGAAGACAATAAACACATTGTAGATGAACAACTTAGTCAAGCCCTAAAAGATAAGACAAAAGAATGTGAAACGGTTGCCAAGGATAATGCAGTTCTGAAGCATGAAACTAAATCTATTATGATGAGGATGATTAAGAAAATCGAAGATAGGAAGAAAAATGAAGAAAATCTTGCCCAATCCATAAAAGAAAAATTTGAAGAATGGAGTCAAATTACTGATGGATTCATTCAGTTGGAACTTGAGTTAGAACAATCCAAACACAATGAAGAAGAGATTGAATAACACATTGTTGATCTCAAAGATGAACTTGCTACTAAAAATGAATTCAAGGAGAAGTTCAAGATTAGCTCAACCAAGCTTGATGAATTGATTAAAAGTTAGAGCACTGATGGTGACAAGCAAGGTCTTGGATATGAGGAAGGAGAAAGTTCTGGAACTAGAAAAAGGAGGCTTAAACAAGGAAATCGGATGAACAACACTGGAAGGTATCCGATAAGATAACCTAATGCTCAAAGGTTTAATGAAAACTGTTATGCTTGCAATAAATTTGGTCATATGGTGGTTCAATGTAGAAGTAGAATGAATTCAAGTGGTCCATCATGCACTGCTCAGTGCTCTAATTGTAACAAGTATGGTCATAAGTCAAATGAATGCAAAAAAGTGATGAACAACTTTTATAGAAATGTAATATGTTATGCATGCAATAGATTTGGCCATATTGTTAACTAGTGAAGATCAAGAGAAAGATAGTGGAACAAATAGTTTGGACAAAAAAATGTGGTGTGCTACAATTGCAACAAAATTGGTCATATTGCTAGATTTTGTAGAAGAGCTCTAATAAATCAAAGAAGAAACATGCAGAAGGATGAAAAAGGAAAAGGGAAAGTTACTACAGATAAAATTAGGAAGAAGATGAAGAAGACATGGGTGAAGAAGAGTCCCTTCATTG
Source organism: Sequoia sempervirens (assembly GCA_007258455.2). Lineage (NCBI taxonomy): Eukaryota > Viridiplantae > Streptophyta > Pinopsida > Cupressales > Cupressaceae > Sequoia > Sequoia sempervirens. The sequence continues at coordinate 61,211,607 of VDFB02358134.1, forward strand.
CAGGAAATGAGCCAACACTAGAATCAACTTCTAGTAATTCCTCTAGGAAATAGGTTAAGGCCTCTGTCCTAGGGGGAACTGTAAAGAAAATCGATATCAGGATGTGGATGAGTTCAACAATTTTATTGATGATATACAGATTCTATTGAAAAATTGGAGAGAGTATTTATGTAGAATTGAAGATCCGCATAGAGTTATCATTTATAGTGTATGGAAACAAGGTATCCGAATAAGTTAGGGAAATTTATTGCATCAAAATTGTTAGGTGTGTGAATGATAAAAGGTTATTTATATCCTTCATTTTTCACTTTGCATTTTGAGAAGAAGTTTGAAGAGCTCTGAAGAAAATTTTGGTGAAATTTGGCGAGAATTCAAGTGTGAAGGCGATTCGAAGTTCAAACCCTATTTTGACTAAAAGGTATTTTATCGGGAAAACTTGTAAACCTGTGAATTTGTGAAAATGGCTACTCCATTGGTAGTTGAAGTCAAGGATAAACCCTGTCTGAAGTTCAACTGGCATCCTTTCAAGTCTGTTAAGACCGAGCCCTTAGGTGCATTTTCATCTATTTCGTACAGTTTTTTGCACATTGAAGATATTAGGGCATACATTCATGCTAATATTAAGTAGTTAGGAAGCTCACAATTGCTAAATTTGTATTCCAAACATAGTGTTGGATAGGATGTATGTGTTAAGCTTGAATTCAAAACCCTAGAGGAAAAGAAATTCACGTAGATTGTGAAAATTCTAGTGTTTGATGAAAGTGAATGGGTCTGGTACATCTTGAGTTGAGTTCATGTTGAATTCATGTGGTTGAATCAACCCTTCAAGATTACAAAATAGGATATAAGTGTTGTTACAAGTTTAAATTCCTTTGGTGGACTACCATTTTTGAAGTTTGTGAAAAATCAAACTATCACTAATGCAACTTGTTTTGTATTTGATGGAAGAGCGGTGATAATTGATAGCATCATTGATGTGGGTGTGAAATTTTCCTCGATGGTCATTGGTTATAAGATATATCACTCCACCCAAGAAAATTTTGTATCCGGTACAACCAAATATGAAGCATATTAGATGGTAAAGGAGAATGCAGAGTATGATTTATGTGAATTACTTCAAAGTTAGCTTATGGAAAATCTTGGTAAGATTAAGAAAGACAAGAAGAATTCCTTTAAATATGGTAATCTGTTGCTATGTTTGTTCTTTAATTTCAAGGATGAAGTTCTAGGAGTTGGGAAAGTGCATTGGCAAAGAGATAAGCCTATTGTTGTTCAAATTAGAGACATATTATTCAGCCTTGGTGATTTGCAAGCCAGGAAAACTACAATCTGGGGATATCTCATAAACATTCATAATATAATGCAAGCAAGGGAAAGCATTCCCACTTCTATTGTGGAAAAGTATAAGGATACAATCTATTTTATGGTGGATATTGATCAGTGCTTGATGGAAGCAACAAAACCTAGAACCATCTAGATTATTCCAATGGGTTATGAAGTTGAGTAGAGTATCTTGGAGTTGTACGTAGAACATCTATTGAGTAAGCCTTTGGATCCATCTGAAGAAAGGTTTGGAACATATGTAGAGAAAAATATGCAAGTCCGTGAGCAATTGAATAAACCAATGATAGTCCGAAGAGTGAGGAAAGATGTGGAAGTCTTCATAGAGAGCATGGGAATACCTGTAGAAGCTATAAGAGAAGCCAGAAGGAAAAGAGAACAAGATGAAAGTGAAAAAGGAAAAGAGCCTGCTAAAACTGAATCTGCTAGTCCAGCAATATCCTCTGCTCAAACTAGATCAACAAGGAGCTCAACACTTGTATCTGGTCATGCAAAGAAGTCGACCCCTACAAAAGCTCAAGTTAAGGCATATGGTAAAAGAAACAAGGATAAGAGCACAAGAGTGTATGCAACTATTTCAGATGATGAAGAGACAAAATCTGATGAAGAAGTTAGAGAAATAAAGCATATGATCACCCCTGTAGCAACAAAAGTCAAGCCCTTTTGTGAAGAGGAGAAATCAAAGAAGAAGATGAAGCCTAACAAACTAGGTATCTTGGTAGAGGAAGTTGAAAGAGGTATAATTAAGGATGGAAATCTTAACCCTCTGCATGAAGTGTATGGGGTATGTGTAGGATCATGATGGGCCAAAAAGTGGCGATATGATGGGTATGTGTAGGGTATGTGGCTGACGACTTTTTTTTTACCCAAAATTGACTAAACAAAAAAGGTTTTTAAAGGATATTCTCAACTTTCCACCAATATAAATTATTCTTTACTTTCAATTTAATAAATAATTATTATTCATTTTCTATTTGAATTATGACTAAAGTCCTCATTGATAGGTTGATTGAAAAACATCTATTGCTTTCAAACGGTATCACATTTTTGAATTTGAAACATCTGTCACATTCTATGCTTCACATACTATAGGATTAAAAAAAGAAAAATTGAATTTCATGAAGTTTTGACCAAGTTAAGGTGGTCAAACACACGAGTTTTTATATTTTTAAAAGTTGTAATAAAAATTCATAATTAATTATTTACTTGGAAAAAAATTACAAAAGAATATGCATCACATCGGGACATGAGTCCTCTACTTATATCTAAAACACTATAAAAAAAATATTATCATTTTATTGTGGTTAGGGTGGTCAGACAGACACCTACTTCTTATATTTTCTCTAAAATTTAAGTGTACTACTGCATTGGAATTTCAAATTTTCACCAAATAGATTTAAAAAAAAAAAAACCTAGTAGTTTAGAAACTAAATTCAATTTTCTACAAATTCTATTCTAACATATTTTTGAAATAATATAGATAACTTATTCAAATTTTTACGTCAATTTGCCTAACTCTATTTTTTCTGGATTTTTCACCACTTAAGGGCCTATTTTTTCCATGATGATCCTACACATACCCTATGGTACCTTTGATATTGTTGGTCAAAGAGTCCTTGACGAGGCTACAATAAAATATTTGAACAATTTCAATATGACTCTTCTTGAGATAATGGCACAGTTGCCTATGGAATTGTATGAAATTTTGGAGATGAGGAGAGTTGGTGCCAAAATTGAAGAAGAGCAACTAAGAGAATGGGTTCTTGCAAATCTAAGTCTTGTTACAATGTCTGTTGAAGAAATGAAGTCAATCCTAAAAGAAGAAAAAAGAGATTTCAAAATAAAAACAAGAATAAACAAGCTTATGGTGGGTAAGACTGAAGAAGTAGAAAAAGAAACAAAAAACATTCTGAAGAAAGTTCTATGAAAGAACATAATTGGTGTTGTTTCTGAAGAAGATCATGTGGAAGATATTTCATCTGTTATGGTGAATGAAGAGGTTATAGTTGAGGAAACTCATATTCCTCCTGATGAGCATGATACATAAGAACTATGGAGATGGAAGCTCCTAAAATTGTGTCAGTTGAAGAAAAGGAGATATTAGTTGAAGAAGTTGAAGCTCCAAATGATAAGCAAAAATATGTGGTTGTGGAAATAGTAGTTGAGGAATTTAATAAGGTTGAAGTTAAGGGAGTTCTAGTAGAAGCAAGAGACATTGCAGAGGTAGTAAAGAAGTTTCTACAAGAGCAAAAGGAATAATTTGATCTTGAGTTGGGAGATGCTCCTATTCATTTGTCTACCTGGTCCCCAATTCAGAAAATGAAATTTGCATCATTTACACAAGCTAAGGCTAGGGAAGAAATTATGAAGTCTCACATTGAGGACAGTGAGTTATTGAACCTGGCATTTGGAATTTTGGAAAAGATCATGCCTACTTATCTTAAGGATCCATCTGGTTCTTTCTTCGGTGAGTTGAAGAAACTTATAAATTCGGTAAGTACTCATTTTGAGTCACTTGAGAAGTCAGCTTTGATCAAATTTCAGAAGGAATTTGATGCTAGGAAGATTAGTAGATTGAAAGGATTGATAGCTAATGAAAAATATCTATTAGAGCTACCTGTGTGGAAAATGTTTAAAGTGCATTATCAGAAGGTGGAAGGATTTATAAGTCATGTTTGTCTTTGTAAAAACTTACTAAGTATCAAAACTTACTGAGGATCAGAAGGTGGAAGGATTTATAAGTCATGTTTTTCTTTGTCTTTCTTAGGATTTTATTTTTATTTCTCACTATCCCTATTCTTCAAACAAAATTTTTTCATGTGATTTTCACCTCCACAATACTTGCAAATAGTGGGGTTTCTTCCTATTCTATTTTGGAAGCACCATTTCTAGAAAAGTGGTTTGTAACATGATTATTTCTCAATTTATTATATCCTTTCAAAATTTTATTTCCATTAACATATCAAGAAAATAATTTACCCTTAGCTACATATGCATGATTCTTCTTAATATATCCTTCTTTTATAAGTTTAAATTCTTCATCTATACCTGACTTAAAAAATTGATCAAAAGTTTGTTGTCAAACATTGGGATCTAATTGAATAACCATTTTACTTTTTTCTTTAAATACATTATATGGTTGGATAAGATTACTCTAAACTATTATAATCAATTAAAAATCCTTTTTGTATATTTAACACATATTTTCTTCAACTTGGCATTTAATATGTAACCTTATTAAAGTAATAAGTCATTTTTTAAAATCTATTGGATCTAAGTTCACTAATTTTTCTTCTACATTAATCACACTAGCAATATTTACATCTTTTTAAAAAATATAAAATTCCCTAGAAATATATTTGATTATTAACATCAACAAATCTTCTATTGAGATTGGGGCTCAAATCATTGCCAATAATACCTATAATTTGTATACCAAATTACATTTCCATTACTTCTTTTCTTTCTTTTGTTGAGATTCTCAAATATCTATATTTACTATGCCCAATACATTCTTTTCTCTCAAAGCCTTCTTGACTCCAATATTCCAATCTACAAAATCATTTACATCAAATTCTAGCAAAATTTAATTTGTAGAGCCCATGTTAAAACATCAGCCTTGAAACAAATAGATTAAAATACTTCTTGAAAATCTTATATAGCTAAACCAATACCAATCTAGCATTATCTTATCCCTCTTAGAAAAATTTCATCTTTGATACCATGTAAAAACATGGCCAAAAATAACTATAAAACGAACTAATCGAAACTGAACACAAGGAAATAAGGGTTCCACCTTTTAGTAAATGAAACTTGGGGTAGGGACTTATTTCACTCTTAGTTCATTAGGAAACCAATATCCCTCAACCAAGTGACTCAATTGAGGGAAGGGGTATACAATAACAAGAGTGTGTATGGTTTCCTTAGATGTGATTAGAAATGGGGGTTCACCACTAAGCCAATGCTTAGAAAGAAAGAAATGAAAGTAGTATGCAAATCTAACTATGTGACCTAGAAAATGTGACATAAAATCAAAATGAGAAACCTAGGGTAAACAAAGAAGCGCCTAGAAGAATTAAGATCTCCAAAACAAGATTTACAACCCTGAAATTATTCTTTTTGATGTGTATTTGGACTCATATTCCAGACTAGGCAATTTAGTCCTACAACTAAAATCTTGGAAAATTCTAGAATCTTCTACTAGCAAACCAGTATCTACATAAAACTGTTGAAGAGTGGTTTATTGGGACTCATACGCCCAAGGTGGTGATTTAGTCCTAGTATTAGGGTTTGACTGAAACTTTTGTAGCCTCGAGTGATCTTCTATAGCTTTCATCTTGTTTAATCTACAAGCCTAAAAGTCTAAATTCTAGCCTATAGGTGAGTTTTTGTGAAGATAACTTCTTGAAAACTTTAAGAACTTTCTTCAATCTTGAAAGATTATCTTCAAAGGATCTTCAAGCCTCAAAAATCCTAGATCTTCAATCACACATAAAGATGGGAAAAAAATTTTGTGTTAGGGAATAGGGGTTTGTCTTGGTCAAACCCTATTTTGTTAATTAAACCTTCAAATGAAATGAAATAGAATGAAGGAATGATGAATGACCAATATGCAGTGTTGCAACTAACCAAACCCTTTAAATGAATTTTGCAAACTTCTATGAAATGGAAAGCATGAAGTTGGTTCTTGACTCTTGATTGAATGCTTGAAACATTATCTTGAATGCTTGCTTGAATCATGAAAACCTACATCATAAATGTTAGCTCAAAAATACACATGATGCATGAAGACCTTGACATGATGCTTGAATATTGAATGCTGCTCCAAATGATTGATAATATGCTCTTGAATGCTCTTGTAATCTCTCTTGAAAGTTCTCTTATGATAACTTGACGAATTTTAAACTTGCTAGGGGAAATATGTGAAATAACCTTGTATTTATACTTGTTTATGCCAATTTTTTTGAAATTACAACACTATAAGCCGACATTAGATCTAGGAGAATAAAATTCCATCAAGAATTGAATTGAAAATAGCTCCAATATAAAATGGGACTCATACGCCAGTTGGAGCAATGAGTCCCAATAGCCTAAACTTGGGACACAAACTTCAAGAAATGTTAAGTTCAGTGCAATATTAAGGATTAGGCCCCAAAAGCTAGGTGGGACTCATATTCCCAAGGTGGAGTATGATTCCTAGATCACTAGATCTGGAAAACACAACCCAAAAACATGAGTTATGATTGGTCATTAGTTAAATGCCAGGATTATCCTCAAAAAGATGCATTAAATTAGTCTTGTGGATGCAAAATAGGACCAAATAAGGCATAAAGAAGCAAAATTTTAGTAGGGAGGAAAAAAAAAAGGTGTGAAAATCTAAAGGGATACAGTTTTTCTACGCTACATTTAGCCTCCACATTAGTGATAGGAGGAAATTGCTTCAAAATCACACTAAAGTAGATAAATTTGAATCAAGATGGGTCTAAGTGTACCAATGCTAGTGAGATAGGATGACAATGATCAAGAGGGATGATCAAGACCCCCAGATCAAGATCCTATGGAAAACCAACATAGGAAGAAAAGAATTCACATGTTAATAATGTATGAAGTAACACCAAGATACAAGAATACACTACCAAAGGCATAAAGAAGAAAGAAAAGGAAACAAAAGAGAGGGTGGATTGAGCCTTAGTTGTTTTTCCAACGAGATGTGGATTAGATCTAAGTTATTTGTCCAAAAAAATGTACAAGTGGAACATGATGTCCACTATGCAAACCAAACATATGCTCACAAGCGCTAGTGGAACCTCAAGCCATCCACTAGGTGAATCCTTAGAGACACATATGCATGTGGCCAGTATGCACTCACACAAACAAGCAAGTGACTATGGGAAATTCATGCCTAAGTTTGGCTCCCATACGCTAACCATACCAAAGCTATACCTCCTGATAACTTTCATAAGGTGCCACACAACAAGAATGACATGATTCATGAGGCAAGAAAAACTTTGTATGCTAACACCCATGAATAAATAGGATGGATCCATAGGAAAGAAAAGTGTGTTATGCATGGTAGCCATATAAAAATGATTGGAAATGAAAAATAGTGTAAGGTACTTTCAAAGGATTTTTTCTTAGTTCATGTTGTTGGAAGAATGAAAAAGGTGCCCTCCAGGTTTGTTGTCATTGATCCCAAAATTGGTTGGTAACAAACTAAGTAAAATGTACGTCCATGTTGATCCAGAATTCTAGTCTAGAAATATTCTTAGTAAAAAGGAATTTTATGAGTTTTTGATATGCTACTCAAGAATGTCAGTTATAGGTACAAACAAATTCCTTGCATGTTTGTGTGATTTAGTTGAGCTATCCAAGTGACAGAGCTTTAGTATTCTTTTGGCCAACAAGGTTTATCTTTTGTTTGTTCCTTTTTAGGTCTAGGCTGACCTAACATTTGGATAACACATTTTTTTCTAAAAGGAATCTTGTATTAAGCAGAAAAGACTCTTCAAATATTCAGTGGTCCCTCAATTAGGATGACCTAATTGATAAAGGAAGCTATGGTTGTCTATATATTTGTGATGGACAAGTGGTGAAGAAATATATAAAGATTGATATAAGAATTATGTGGCAAGTATAATAGTACGAAGCTACTAACAATAATTGTACACTAGCAAGCGAAGTAGAAGTTTGATATTTCTAGAGCATAACTAGAACTTTCTTAGCACTTTGTTGGCACATCTCTCCAGTTCATTTTGGCATTAACCAACACCTTTTTGTATCTTCTCAATAAGCCATATCTCATATTCAGGTTATGAGCCTTTCAAGGATAGTGAGTCCTAGCAGTGAGCCATGTAATATCTTATAACCAGTTATAACATATTGTGAGTTAATCCTCATCATGGATTTCCCACTTTGGGAACTTTTCCATGTAAAAATCCTAGTGTTAATGTGTTATGATCTCTTTTATGTTTTGGTTCACTATTGCAATTAGATGTGGGTTGATAATTGGATGGTTGATAATTAATTTTTTGTAGCAGAATACTGATTCAACCCCCCTCTCAATATTCGATGTATTCAATAATTGGTATCAGAGTTTGGTTCCTATGGAAAATTCTTATAGCTTGAGGAAGGTCCTAGAATTTGAATACATGGCTGGGAAATACTATTTTGTTCCTCCAAAAGAAAACTTTGTATTTGAATAGATAAATGCTACCCTTGAGGAATTGGATAAAAGTGAGGATGAGAAGGAAATCTTGAAAGGAAATATGAAGGATGCAAATGATTGCATCAAGAAGCTGAGAGAGAAGATTAAAAATTTCAAGGAAAGGCATAAAGAAGTTAGTGATCAGTTGAAAAAGGAAAATGACGATATTACCAGACTAAAGGTACAAATGGAAGAGAAGAAACAAATTGAGGAATGCCAAAAAATTGAGATCCAAATCAAAATTAATGAATGTACAAAGCTTGAACAAGAGGTGGTAATCCTAAGAGCTGATCTAGAAAAAAGTGAAAACTCATGAAGAAAGAATCAAGACAAGTTCTACAATGCTTGATGAGTAGATTATATCTCAGAAACGTGCTAAGGACAAAAGTGGTCTAGGACTTGAAGAAGGACAATGATCAAAGGCTAAACTGGTTTCCAACAATGTGGACAAACAAAGGAAATTTCAAGGAAATGCTTATTGAAATAAGAATCGAAGGAACAATATTGGAAGGATTCCCATTCAAAATCCTAATGCTCAAAGGTACCCATGTTTTAATGGTTTTTGTTTCTCATGTAATAAGTTCTGACATAGAGCAACAAAATTTAGAAGTAGGATGAACCAGAATAGAGTGAGTTAGAATGTCGGATTCATCACTAGATAATGCTATATTTGTAACAAGCTTGGACATAGAGATATTGAATGTAGAAGCTAGTTGATGATGAATGGGTTTAATGATAACAAAAGGATTCAGTCTTTTCAAGGCTACTGTTACACATGCAATGTATTTGGACACAAGGCTAATCAGTCGAGGTGAAGGATGAATGAAAATTCATTTGATCAAAAATATGTGTGTTATACTTGCAACAAACTAGGAAATATCTCAAAATTTTCTAAGAGAAAAGTTGGGAAGAAACCTAATCTAGAGCAAAAGAACAAGCTTATGAACAAGGTAGATCTAGAAGAAGTGAGGAGAGAAATGGAAAAAGTTTGGAGAAAGAAGGAAGAACCTGAGAACAAGGATGAATCAAATAATCTTGTATCTACACCTAGTGCAGATACCCCTTCTAAGAATTGAACCTAGTAATGGTATCAGGTGGAGTAGTAATAGAAAAATATAGCAACTCCCCGATATATGAGGTGTCAGGTGATGACACAAGGATACGTGATGTGAATCATTCTTTTGAAGCCACTAGAGAAAATTGTAGCAGAAATTAAACAAATCAAAAGAATTGTGAAGCTCTTCTTAGTTTACAGTCTGCTTCACAAAGTGATTGACAATATTAGAGTAAAAAAGAAATAAATGCAAAATTAGGGCTAAATTTGTAAAAAATAAAGCAAGAGACTAAGTTAAAAAAAAAACATTCACAAAAGTGTGAAGAATTAGTGTAAGAAGAAGTGAGATAGAAAGTGATTCAAAGCATCATACATCAAAACGCTAGCCCATGACAAGTAGAAAAAGGTATTCTTTGTCATCTGAATTCTGTGGTTTTTGAAGTTGAAGGAACTCTTTGTTAAGTTTATTCAAGTTTTTTTGAGGAATATGGCCACTCCTAGTATTGTGTAAATTTTTGAGAGGCCCCAACTAAAATTCATAAGATGTTCATGGAAATTATATGAAAATGACCCAATGGGTACGCTCTCACACATTCCGAGTCATGTGCTACCCATCAAAGACCTAAGAATATTCATTCGTGGGAAGCTTGAAGATTTTGATCACCAAGAGATGAAGGATTTGTGGGACAATGAGCTAATTGATGACTTACTGCTCAAGGCGGAGTATGAAAACCTAGTTTAGATGAAGTTGAACATTTGGAACTGGTTTTCAAACTTTTTCCAATGAGAGAGGAAAAAAATTTCACCATGGCCCTCAGTAGGGTTCAAACCAATCTTGTGCGGATAAATGAACCAAGGATTATCAATAAGCAGGAAATTCAAGTTGTTACAAGTCTTTGTGACACTGGGGCCATTCCAGTACTAAAAGAAATGAAAAATAATGAGGTCACAAGGTTAACTGGAGACAAATTTCATTGGAGAGCCTTAACCATGAAGTCTATCATGAACCTTGCCATCAAGTATGCTGCCATTATTATTGGACAAAATGTTTACTTTAGGAATAGAGAAAACTTAGTATCAGCCACATCATTTCATATTGCTTATGAAATGGTGGTTAATGGAAAGGATTTTGATCTATGTGAGTTGTTGAGGTTGTAACTTATGGAAAACCTGAGTATGACAAAGGCAGAGGGACATGTCTTTAAATTTGACACTCTAGTTATTTTTTTGTTATTCTATTTTCTAAGGGAGTTAATAGGAAGAAAGAACATAATATGGGACAACCCAAGTTAATTTCCCATTAGATTTGTGAACATCTACGTTGTCTAGGATACTTTATGGCACAAAAAAATTCCCTAACTACCTTTTTTGCAGTCTTTCAAAACAAAATACATGCAAGAGACATGATACCAAGGAATTTGGTGAAGTATGAGAAGGAGATAATGTTTCTTGTTTCTATAGGTGTATGTATCATTGAGGCCATAAAACTTAGAATTCAATGGATTGAACCCCTATGATATGAGATTGAAGAGAAAATTGCAAAGATATACATTGAGATTTTGTTGGCTAGTCCTAAACACCCCTCTCTACCTAGGCTCAGTACATATGAGAACAAATCTACTGAAATTCATTCAGAGGTTGCAACACCTAAACAAGGAAAGAAGGTTGAAACTTTCTTCCAAGATCAAACATTCACTAGAGATGATATAGAATAGTTGAGGGAGGCTATTGATATAAGGAAAGTCAAATCTATTGAACAATCTTTTCAACCCAAAAAATTAGGAAGGTTATCTTATGGTGCTACACCAGTACCTATTTCCAGTTCTGCCACTCCCAGTGATGCTAATGTTGAGAAAGGGAAAAAGAAAGAACA